>MEHQ01004022.1:1209407-1473104 GCA_008828725.1 Saccharina japonica | reverse complement strand
TTTGGTGCTGGTGCGTGTGTTGACCAATGAAAAGCGGATTTGATTTTTTTTTTTTCCCAAATTTTTTTTTTTTTTTTTCCTTCGTTAAAACGGGCCCTTACCAGGTATGTATGTTTTCCGTCCAAAATCGTGTTTTACTTACTATTATAGTATAGAGCTTGGCGCGTGCTACGATAGAGCGAGCGCTTTCCGGCTGAAAAAAAATCTGCACGACGGGGCTCCTTAGCCCGATGTCGTCGTCGGAATTTCATTCTTGAGCTGAAATTTGTTTCGTCATGTACTTAGGGCCCGTATTAACGAGTATAAAATAAATTCAGTTTGGAAAAATAAAAATAAGAATTCGCTTTTCATTGGTCAACACACGCACCAGCACCAATTTTTATGCCCCAAGATCCTAATCTTTGGTGCTGGTGCGTGTGTTGACCAATGAAAAGCGAATTTGAATAATAAAAACTCCAAATTTAATTTTTTTCTTCTTCGTTAAAATGGGCCCTAAATAGGACCAAATATTGTTGGTAAAAATAGGTAATATATAGGTTTTAGTATTTACCGTAGGTCCTATTTACTACCGTCCCCCGTAATACCATCTATGCGAAGTAGTTACCTTCCATGGATTGAGTACCCAGACAGGAAGCGGATTCGGCACTACTACTGTCTGTCTGTCCTTGTACGTATGATACGTATAAACTGCTGTAGGTACGCTCCGCCCCAACGCTACCAGGTACCAGATACTACTACTGCTGCTGCTGCTGTATATCACATCGTGGCATGGCTTGCATGACACACGCACTCGGTCCCGACGATGTCAAAGCATTATAGCGGTGCCGCAGGGAGCGCCCCCTCTTCGTGAGGAGGTCGCACACAAGACTCTCGCAGGTGTCTCAAGACGGGTGATATCCTACTATCGAGGCAAACTCATGGCACATTGTTTTTTTTTCTCACCCACACTGCATGCAGCAGCAGCAGTAATACGAGTCCTCCGATATACAAGGCAGTACAAGACACCTGCTGTACTAAGAAACAGGCTAATAAGAAAGCCAGGCTGAGATTTAGCATATACTTTTTTTTTTGTTTTTGTTTTTTGTCCATCCCATTTATTATCTTCGCACTTCCGTCTTTCTCCCTCCCTAGTCGTAACTCAGATCCGGGGTCACAACGTAGGCTCCTCTCCCTCCCCCCCCCACTACGGTTCTTGCTTCGCATTTTAATCGCGAGAAGATTTCAGCACTTTCTTCCCTCGTCAACTCTCGTCGAATTTTTCTGTAATGAGATAATTGGGAGTCGTCCATCTTGAAATAGGTGTAGAAATCTCTCCAATAAGAAACCCAGCCTGGACCAGATCTCCTGTTTCTTATTTGGTATGTTTACTTTCTATTATTTTTCCTTTTCGCTTTTTTCTTTCTGTTCTCTTTTTTTCTCTTGCATGCACCTGGATTGCTAGCAGGGTAGGTCTTGCCTGTCGTATATGGCATTGCATTGTCTGCTCTGCTTACTGCACTGAGCGTAGTATCTCTGTGTCGTAGTTTTGTGACCACAGAACTGGTACCTTTTTAGGATGATGAATCGGCACGGACACTGGGTGTGCTGGATGTCGACGGGTAGAAAGGAAGGTTTAATGTGAAGAACACACACACACACTATGATATGGTACTTACAGGGGTATACTTGTGAGGTAGATTTGTGTAGCATTACAGAGCAAGTAGTAGACATTGTTTTCACTCTCTTCATAGCACTCTACAGTAAGGCCGCTTGGCACCCCGGTTTCGAGACTACATGTGCAGTCCCTTGAGCTCTTTCTAAACAGTGCCCAAGGTGGGGGCCATACCATGTAGTATGCGAAGGTGCATATACAAGCGATACAAGCAG
Source organism: Saccharina japonica (assembly GCA_008828725.1). Lineage (NCBI taxonomy): Eukaryota > Phaeophyceae > Laminariales > Laminariaceae > Saccharina > Saccharina japonica. Next base: position 1,471,238 of record MEHQ01004022.1, on the reverse strand, counting down.
GCAACACGCGCAAGAAGTTGGGGCTACAGGCTTCTTTGAAGCAGATTTCGCGGTGCACCTTTCTTAAGGGGCCCCTTCGGTCATGATGAAACACGAGTCTTCCATTGTTGAAAAATATATATTTTTCGTTTATTTTTACAGGAGCAATACTATTTCTGGTATAATAACACATTACCAGTACTCCTTACGGAAAACGGCATATCTCCAGTTCTAATGCTCAGTATTTCGCCCAAAGAGTAGTTGCAAAGAGCCGAGACCATGGTCGACATTTGTGTCTTGGGAGGCATATCGATCAAACGCCTTTGTAATGTCGTACGTATATATAAGGGCAACTGTCAAAATCAGGTATACCTGATCCATTTGAGCTAAAATCAGGTTTATACTAAAACCAATTAAAAAACGTGAGCCACGAACGGTGTTTTTCAGGACTTTTTGGCTGTGAGAAATGACCAAACATACTTTTGAATTTGCGCCTGAACATCAGAAGGATACGTACGTAGCGAATGTGTGTCCTCCTACCTCTTGATAAATGTTGCATGTTATTTTCAGTACGGGTATTAATTTCTGTCGTATGCTTTCATTGATTTCGTGATCACACTCACTCCTACGACGTGTATTTCCGTATTCTTGTACTAGGTATCATACGTGTGTGTGTAGTCGTAGTCACATTGATAGCATACGAACAAAACATCGAGTTCATTTGAGTCTGATCTGCTCGCTTCCGTGCCGTGTCAGCAAACAGCAGTACGCAATATATTACAGCAGATCCATTGTGCTGTATGCGCGCGTATTATATGTTCTGTAGTCGTTGTGGCGGGTCGTATGTACGTGGTGTGGTGATGTCTTCGTGTCGGGCGTATAGGAGACAGTGTACGTATGGCCTCTGATTGGCTCAAAATTCGCCAAAATCAGTTGAAAGCTAACCAAAGTAGACAAATCCAGGTGTACCTGGACCATGTCATGCGAAAATCAGGTACGATGTGAGGCTGGCCAATGAGATGTATCCTAGCGTGTGATTTATACTTTGTTTTAGTGTAGTACCTGTTTTTGGCACCAAAGTGACCAGGTGTACCTGATTTTGGCTAAAGCCCTATACGACATTACAAAACACAAGCAATCCGGATTTGTCTGGCTGTTCATCCCAGACTTCAGATTTCACCCAAGCGCTCCCACCGTCATGTTTTGTTTGGTTGTTTGATTGTTTGTTGATTTGCTTTATTACTACGTAGTATGTTTATTTCCTATTATTTTTTTCCTTTTCACTTTTTCTCTTTTTTTTATTATTATTTTTTCCTCTTTCATGCACTTGGATTGCTAGCAGGGTAGGTATTGCCTGTCGTATATGACATTGCATTGTCCGCTCTGCTTACTGCACTGAGCGTAGTATCTCTGTGTCGTAGTTTTGTGGCCACAGAACTGGTACCTTTTTAGGATGAAGAATCGGCACGGACACTGGGTGTGCTGGATGTCGATGAGTAGAAAGGAAGGTTTAATGTGAAGAACACACACACACCGTCAGTACCGTCCCGTACGGGCTTGACTTTCTGTCGCCGAGAAGAGCGTGTACCACGTATTTCAGGTGGGTGTTGTATCTCAGTAATATATGTACATTAAAACATACATGCTCTGAATGTGAAGACAACGCACACACTCTCTACCTTCACATTGCAAACGAAAAAGAAAGGTTGTTCTCCGATCGTGCTCCGATCGCCATTTGTTTCTTGTTCTTTGTTTCTTTTGTTTTCTTTTTTTCATCTGAAAAATATAAATAACTTCGTACAACTATGTTTCATTTTTCGCGTGTAGTACAAGTACATATAATATAACATATGTACATATAACGTATTTGGTTGTTTTCCCGTCCCCCCGCTTTTTGGTTAATGGTCAAATGACTAAGGCAAGCAACAAATGAGTACGTCCCCCCGCGCTTTTACGTTTAAATCCGGTTTAAATCGTTATACATTTTGCTTGATTGAGCTGTTCGTTTCCTTGCCCCTCACCCCGGACCCACAGGAAGCAAGCAATGCCTCCGTGCGCCCGGAAAACCCCGAGTATTGTCTTTTTCTACGATGTGATCTTGTTCGACGTGTAGCGCATAGTTCATCCTCACAACCGCGTAGCCCGCTGCGTCCGTACAACAACTTGGTGAGACGAGTATTTTGCAATAAACGGTCTTCGTCACTATATGTTGAGTTTCAACTTGCACTACGAGTACTGTTGATTCCGCGGCACGCGCAAAGAAGTGACCTTCCATGGATTGAGTATCCAGACAGGAAGCGGATCCGGCACTGCTTTGTTGTCTATATACTGCTGTAGGTACAGTAGCATGCTAACAGTTGGACGCTCTATTAACAGGTACCAGATACTACGATGTATCACATCGTTTCATGGATTGATTGAGGCATGACCTCGGCCACGACGTACACTCCGATTATCTCAATGCAGTACAGCGGTGCCGCGGGAGGCGCCTCCTGTTCTTGAGCAGGTCGCACAGGAGACTCGCAGTTATCTCAAGGCGGGTTTCATCCTATCCTCTGGGCAAAATCGCATTAATTTCCGGTCTTCACCCTCACTACATGCAGCACTATCAAATAGTACGAGTCTTGCTATAGACTGATATGGCATACATTTTCCCTATACCAGGTATAATAATAGCACAGGGTAGCACTACGAGTAAATATATCAGTTTTACTGTCTTTGAAGCACTCTAAGACGCCTGCCACGGTGGCTTCGAGGCTACATGCCCAGCCCAAGGCTCCTTCTAAACGGTGCCGACGTGGGGGACAGACCATGTATGCGAAGGTGCATATACAAGCGATACAGGCAGGCAACATGCGCAAGAAGTTGGGCGTACAGTCTTCTTTGAAGCAGACTTCGCGAGGGCACCTGCATATTCTAGCTATGTACGACCTGATGTTCTGTTGTACGTTGTACATACGGTCGCCCCGGTGGGATAGCAGGTAACCACGAAGCCTCTTGAAGTCAAGATCGTGAGTTCGAATCCCCCGAGTGCATGCTCGCAGGCACTTTTCTCGCAAACAAAATGTATATCTTGGCTACGTAGCGAAAAGCGCAAGGGCGTGAGTTAGCAAATTTCGATGAAAATCGACGAGCGTTGGGAAGCGCGATAAAAACCAAGGCAAGAACCGTCGTGTGGGGGGGGGGGAAGAGGAGCCTACTTTGTGACCCCGGATCTGAGTTACGACTATTAATAGGGAGGGAGAAAGACAGAAGTGTGAAGATAATAAATGAGATGGACAAAAACACACACACAAGTCCGGCGTCCCCGGTGGAATGACAGGAGTATCTCGTCCCTGTTAGAGTCAAGATCGCGAGGTCAAGCCCCCCCGAGTGCATGCTCGTAGTTTTTTTTTTTTATCTCGCAAAAAAAACTTGAGTAGCGGAAAGCGCGACAGCCTGAGTTAGCAAAATTGGATGTAAATCAACAAACGTTCGGTAGGCTGAACCCTGTGCGCGATAAAAATCAAGGCAAGGAAGAAAAATAACTGAAAGCGATAGAGGCAGGTAACACGCGCAAGAAGAAGAATGTGGGCCTACAGGCTTCTTTGAAGCAGACTTCGCGAGTGCACCTGTAAATGTTATATATCTAAGAGTATGACCTGATGTTCTGTTGTACGTTGTACGTACGTATGTATACACAAGAGAAAGTGCAATACAGGCACGTTTATGTTTTACCAGCCACGTATACACGTACTTTGTCTCTCGAGGTATTTCATATTACTAGCGGTACGGGCACGACTCCGCCCGTGGCGCTACCCTCGCGTTGTCCATAGTTGTATGTATGTTCCTGGTATCGCATTCATATCATAGTGTGCTGTGATGTACCATTCTGAGACGAAAAATCAGGACCACCATGCGGGGCGGGATCGACCCGGGAGGTGTCCGTTTTTGTTGGAGGTGTACATGTATTGAAATATTTATGATTCGGAGATGGGGCCTTGCAACCCCGGGTGCGGCGGGACATCGACCATGAGCCCCACCCAGAACCTAAATCAGGCCGTGGGGTTGGGGTTTCAACTCCTTGCGGGGAGGTATCCACCCGGGGGGGGGGGTGTTTTCGCTCCCAGGTTGTTGGAGTTGTAGATGTACACAACCATTTCTGATCCGGGGATGGGACGAAATCATCCCCGGGTGCGGCGGAACCTTGCCGTTGCGCCGCGCGCTGCCTCCATGAGAACCAGCCAACCGTAAATCAGCCCGTGGGGTTGAGGTCTCCACCCCTCGTTAGGCTCTATCGACCCAGGGGGTGTTCGTTTTCGTCCCCGGGTTATTGGAGTTGAACAATCAGCTGCCAAAATATGAAATTAAATTTTGCAACTCAGCCGCTCGGCCGGCTACTGTTGTAGATGGCTGTCACAACGGCGTCGGGATTGTGCCAGGGGCACGACTCGGCGTGGCATGGCATGGCACCCGGTGTTCTGCGGGTTGTGGCAGCCAGCCTCCCTGAAAAATGGGGCAACGTGGGGCTGAGCCGCTATGAATCGCGCTACGTACAGAATTACAGACAGACAGATAATGTATTGCCGTTCCTATGAGGAAAAATGAAACTCAGTTGCAGGGAAAACGATAAAAAATATTAGCATTGTAAAAATGCAAGGCATGTACCGTAGTGGGGATATGGAAGGAAAGTCGACTTAGTGACCACGGATCCGACTTACGACTCCGCGCAAATAGGGAGAGAGAAAAGAAGGGCGAACATAACCGATGGGATAAAAAAAGGAAAAACGGTCACCTACAAACCCGCAACACCTATCGAAGGTCATGATTCGGGGGCATCTGGATTTTTATATTGATGAGAAACCAAACACAAAAGCCTTAAACAGTCTGCACAGGCATTGAGAAGCAAAGAGGCGTGGACACGCACTGATCAATGTGTGCGTGTTCTTTCTACCCGGCTACAAAAGTGCTATAGAACTGTACGCCCATTCTCGGTCCTGGTTCGTTATCCTGTCGAGAAACGAGTGATTATGTGGTCAGATACTCTGTGAGGTATTGACCAGTAGTAGCAAAAACATTTTTACCCCTGATCCAATATACGTACTCGTTGTCGGATTTCTATTTAACTACTCTATGTACCGTAAAGCATAATCACATAATAGGAGCTTCTCGAGGATAAGTTCCGCAAAAGAAGGGATCTGCTTACCCTCCTGCATCGAAACGCACACCTCGCAGCCCAGAATAGTACAGAACCCAAGGTCAGCCGGGGATTTGAATATCATACACCTAACCCCCCCCCCCGCGCATGGGGCGCCGGAGGCCGAACTCTGCAATCAATATATGCGCGAAAACACCTCAACACTTGAAATGGTTTATCCATTGCTTTCTTCGCCTCCGGGAGAGATGGCATGCGCAATACCACTGTTTCCTGTCCCGCACGCTCCGTAACACATGTTCTGCTGCGCGAAAAACGCATTTCCGGTGCCTGTTGCACAAAACCGCATATCTGACCCAACTGCTGCGCTAGAGCAACAACTAATCTATGCCCAATTGTTCACAATTAGTATACGCCTCTTCCAAGGGGGGATACTAAGAAAGTGCGAAATCAAAAAAGACGATTTCACGCGCGCCTATAATACAGAAGTCAGCCTGAGCCCGGCTTAAGGTGTATTGTGGAAGGGCCGGTACTGTGGTCGGAGATACAGTGGTGCGAGGCCTATTCTCCAGTATATATAGAACCATTCGAGACACGAGAAGACACCGAATGCGTGAAATAAATTGGTGCGAGCCCCAGAACATGTACAACCTACAGTGGTGTTCGCCGTATGTCCCCACAGTCGGGTTCAAGGACGTGTGCGTGCAGCTGAATGTTTCAAACTGATATTATTGCCGGGTGGACTATCTATCGTGAAATAACGGGAAATGTTCGACCGGGGCAGGCATCGTACGCGAACGTGCTTTTCATGCAAAACGATGCGAGTACGTAGTCGTTGTGGTATTTACAACTTACGTCGCGACGATTCGGACCACAGTCCGATGTACGCAAAGGTTTATACCAGCCGGAGGGGGTGCGCCCTCTTGCTGTTTTATGATGATCTTCTTGCTCTCGGTGGTTCTTGAATCATATATAGGACAGTGACTATCCGAGCAGGCAAGCAGAAGCGCTCGGTGGTAGTGTCTACTGTACACGGCTGTGCCTACACTACTATTTATCTCGACTGCCACTTTTGTGCGTGTGCCGTCGCTCCGACGGACAGGCGAGACCGGCTTGTTTGGCACACTGCCACAAGTAGCACGCGGCGATGACGAGGTAGTCGGGCCATACCCTGTCTATACAAACCACCCGTGATTTCACATTTCATGTTCCTCAACAACATGCATCGTATCGATTAATGTCAAGATACGACACGGTTAGCTACTAATAGCTCTTGTTGCTTTCCAGTAGCCGAAATAAGATGCCGCGCACCGTGTAGGCTTTGAATCGCAATCGGCCAATCACCCCGATCGCCGCCACTCGGTGTACTCTTCACTAGCCCGGCATCGTGTGTTCTTTACTACTCTGCAGGAGTCGTGCCGAGGCTGAGAGCATTACACGGAATAAAGATGCTCAGTACGGGGTGCGTTTCTCTGTTGGGTTTGATGCTCGCCGGGGTTGGTGTTTGTAATGCAGCAAGGGAAACGATGCTGACGACGGAGGGCGGCATCCCCTTCACTGGTGTCCGATACGACGACGGCCGCGACAAGCCCTACAGGATCAAATTCCGACAGGACGACTTGCGCTCGGTCTACATGTTCAACTCCGTCACACAAATCACGGACATTAAAGTCGGCACGGAGCGGTACAAGGTGCGTCGCTGTCGTATCCCATCAAGCAAGTGCAAGTCTAGATAGAAACTACCTGTATGTGACGTCGAAGTTGTCCCGCATGGTTGCTGTAGATACACAAGAAGTAGAAACACATGGTATTCGGGGCTCCTTCGGTATGCACCAGGGTTTCGTTACAGGTATTGTCTACGTCCTTCCTTATGAACTAAACAAAAAAAGATTCGTTTATATTCTACGGCAGTCCCCGGTGCTACAATGGGGGTTGTTAACCGCTGGTGACACTGCTGACTAAATCACACTGGAAGAGGAAAAGGCAGAAACAATCGAGGTGACGTAATAGATGTTTACGCGTTTGTATACGCTACAGAAACTTGCGAGATTGGGGGCAGACAGTGGCATCGCAGCTGAGGTCCTACCAAGGAACAGAGCAATCGCGTTCATGGACGCGCAAAGCACGCCGTGATCTGACAGCCGCCGCACGCAATACAGTATGCACCAGCACCAGGCCAAACCCTTTGCGTACAAAGTGGTACCAACGACCTGCCGGCGCATTTCACGAGGTTGTTCGCTCACATTCATTGGACAGGATATAAAGCATACTACGGATCTTAACACCATGCCGGCCTTAATCGGTCTTGCATTTTTAAGCCCAAGCAGTGCTTATCGGGTTGAAGCGTGCGCAGTCGAATCAAGCCCCGCAAAGCGCGAGCAATGCCTCCGAACATATGGCACCCTTGTTGGCCTTCCATGCGGACAAGTTATCACTTGGGCCGTCATGACTACAAACCCGCTCTTCCGCGTATTGACAACTTCCCCGTGCTGGTCGGTTCCGAGTCCGGATGAGCTGCTCCCCCTACCATCGGATGATGCGTATAGCGTTTCGTCCTGTCATAGGACAGAAAGTTGTAGAGTAGCGTGGGCATTCTTCACCTGTCCATGTCAATCATCCTTTATGTTGTTAGTGAAGGTTTGTGTAGTCCCGTACAACCTGTAACCGCTTAGAGTAGATACACACGAATAAATTTCGATAACACCTGTTCCCCCAAGCGCCTTACTGATGTTGGTACGTATCCCGCTCTTCTTGCTATACTTGCCCCTACCGATCTACTTCGATCAAGTATACTGCGTACATTTCTGTGTTTCACGATGCAAGTAAACATATGTTGCTGGAAAATAATGCCATCACTCCTCTTCACAATTTATCTAGAATTTCGGAGAGGGAAAGTGGAATGCAGAAACGTGTTCAAGTGTTTGGTTTGTCATTGGTTGGAAAACGTGTCTCCCACGGCCACGCCAAGCGGTATACATACAGATTGTACGATACAATAGTTGTCACATACCTGGTAGTCGATTGTTCCGAATCAGGCGTATTCCCTTGCGTCACCCACAATACCCGGATAGGTGCTCTACGACAACAGCGCATATGTGGAGAGCGTGGAACTGACCTCATCTACCAGGCGAGGCCTAGCCCGAGACGATGTAGACGCGGTCCCAATCACAGGCCGTCGCCTCGAGTTCACCGACTGTAGCGTATGCGAAGAGGCCTGGTACGCCTTGTGTGCAGGCGTGAGGGGCGTGTGCGACTTGGTCGACTACGGCTCTCCGTTCAGCGCCACGGCTGCGGCGTCTGTCGAAGCCACGTGCGAATACTTTTGCGACCGTTCCGGCGAAAGCGCTTGCTTCGAACAATGTCAAGGTCTGTGCCACTAGAAAAAATATTTTCATCGTATTCACGGCTGACGTGTGCTACGGTAGAGGTAGCACTCTTTGTCTGAATCGTTTTCTGAACTATCGGGCTCCTTAACCCAAATTCGTCGGACTTTCATTTTAAAAGACGACTAATGTTTCAGAGTATACTTTGGTCATGGAATTTATTATCCGGCAGCACTTTTATTTTCCTCCAAAAAACTTTTTTGGGTGAGGTATGACGCTCCTTAAGTGAGGAGCTCAGAAACAACATGGTACACCTCTATCGTAGCATGCGTCGGCTGTAATGTCCTACCAAGATTTTTCGGCTATGCGTGGTGCAGAGAACAGCTCATGGGCCTACTGTAGATGTTCAGGATAGTCTCAAGTTTGATGGCGGCTGCAACGATAGTTGTTTGTTCAGTTTCGCGAAAGCCCCGAATATTTTGGTTGGCGCCTATCATATAGATTAGAAACAATGTTAGCAATAATCCAACCACTTTTTGTCGGTGTGGCGACATTATTTCAGCCTCAACGCACAGGCGGCACACAGGTGTTTAAACATACCAGGCACGGCACATACGACAGGACCAACCGTTACGTTTGTCACCCAGGACACGGAAAGGCGATACACCGGGTGACGTTCACGAGCAGGCATCGTTATCGTGTTTGCTGAAAACCGTCCCTGAAATTGCTTGAACGCAATCAAAACTGCTGTAACCCGATTTGATGAACAACATGTGCCATCCAAGCATTGCCGCGCGTTCCTGGTTGCACAACATCGTGAGCAACGCAATCTCAGAGATTGCGGCGGCCTCTTCCCGTTTTTGTTTTTCAATTTCTTGACTCATGTGTGCAGAGGTCGACAGCAGGACCAAGTCGTGCCTCGACCCTTCAAACGGCGCTTACAAGTGCACGTTTTCGGGCGATACATCTATGTGAGACCCTCGGCGTCCAGCGCACTCTCTGCGCGTAGAGCGGTGTGCTAGCGATACAGCCGAACACGTAGTATGCCGTTCTCGTCCTGCGAAACACCCAAGACTCACCTCACTCAAAACGCCCACTGAAGGTTTCAGAGGGGATGTTATTTGATGTAGAATATGGTTTATCGATGCGCCTGTGTGCCGCCAAAGGGCTTGTTTACGTGCCGAATATACCTAGAGCAACGTAGGGACCTTGTGCCATTCGTCTCGGCGGCTCGGAGGTTCGTTGTCGTGCGTGTATTCGGACAGTCAGCATGCTTCCGCTTCTTCTGTAACATACATCGCCGTAGGCTACTGCTGTAGACATGTTACGGCCTGGAGGGAAGATGCCCACTAAAATGCACCACCGTTTAGAGAGGATGTGATTCTTGTTGACGGGTGTGGGTTTCAACGTCTTCTTTCTAGGCATGCTTGTACACCCTACCCGATAGAACCGTCGCATGCATTACTTGCACGTTAATCGGATGCGGGTGACAAAACCAAATCGTCCACACAACACAGTAGTGGTTCATCTTCCTATTAGCTAGAAGACCAAGCACCAGCGTAAACATTGCCAGCCACTGCCGCGTGATGCTGCCTAAGCATTTACCAATTTGCATCATCAATCTAAACGACCTTGTACGTACGTATATATGGTTTCCCGTGTTTTTGTTTTTCCTTCCATTACGAGCAGGATCTTCTCGGATTGTGGCCTAACGGACGCTGACGTCCCCTCTTTGCTGGCATGCTTCGAAGAATTCGGGAAAACCAACATACAAACGCTGTGAGTGCCTCGCACGATCGTTGGCTACCTGAACCATAAATCATGCACTGCTATGATATATAGCTGGTTGGTTCGTCGGGATAAACGCCATCGTTCGAGCGACAATACAAAACCATACCCGGCCGTGGACGGTCACATGGTTGAAACCTACTGGACGCACAGATTAGGCGTTTCTGGTGGCGTGATTGCATGACTCGGCGGAGGCGGTATTGCATGAATCGGGGGAGGCGTGCTGTGATAGGAGTGTCACTTTATGACCAAACTGTTTCTGACTCGCACCGGGATCCTTAACCCTGCATCGTCCGAAAGCCATACGCGTTTTACTACATGCTTCGTGATGTTCCCGTAGGGACGCGTGCTACGATAGAGATAGCAGTTTTTGGGCTGAAATGGTTTCTGAATGATCGAGCTCCTCAACCCAAAATCAGCGGACTTTGATCATTATTTTTTGTTGCAATGTTGTTCCTTGTTTGCTTCGGCCATGGGATTTTCAATCGGATAGAACTTTTCCTTTCCTCCCTTAATGATCAGCTTGGGGTGAGGTGTAGAGCTTTTCAAGTAACCACCCTTCCAAGGCAAAAACATGGTGCACCTCTATCGTAGCATGCATCTAGGGTTTTGGATAATTCGTCGGGTTGTCACCTTTACGTTTCTCAACATAAGCGTTTGGGTGAGGTGTACACTACTGTAGAGCTCCTGCACTACAATCAATTGAGGTGCCGCATAAAATATTTAGCGCCACCCCTACTGCGGCAACCCTCGAACCCATGTATCACTGCAGTGTACGTAGTACCAGCGCATTGCCCGCCATCTTGCGAACATTCGTGTTATTCTGTTTGTGTGGCAGCCACTGTAGTAGTATATATTATCGTGTCCTTCGAAGGTGAAAACTAATTAATGACTTGAATTAGCATGAACTAATTAAAAAAAATGCGTTATATCGTAAGCTTAACTGAATTTACCAAACGGGAGCCGGGTGTTGTAATATTACCATTAACTTATTTCCGCAGGGAAACCATGAGTTTATGGTTGCAAAAAAACCGTGCGCGTATTTGCTGGCGTATTTTTACTGTCGGTCGCGTTGCGACACTGGCGAGATATTATTCCAGTAGAGTCTTCCACATAGTAGTGGAAGCTTTTTCTGGGAATATTCCAGATAAAAAGGCGGGAAAACAAACCAGGCCTTTGTTGGCTCTTACTCTCCTGCTGATCCCACCCGAACCTGATCCCACCCGGATATGATCCCATTTTGCACCCTGCTCCCACCCACAAGGTGCAGAAATATCATTAGCCCTGCGAGGGAAGCGCCGCAGACCGTTTTCGTGAAACGCGACACGTGAACGGTCAACATTCGTCGAATATTCTACAATGGCCGATTGAAAAAAACAGGGTCGTCGCAACCACCCTGGAATCGAACCAGCACCATATTTACGGAGCTGGTCACCATAGACCGCGGAGCTGGGTTTCGTGGAGCTGGGCACCATAGACCGCGGAGCTATATCCCCGACATTGCCCCCACTAACTCAAGCTTTGTGTGTTTACCGATATATATTAGTCGCAGCACGGGTGTTTGCAAGTAAATAAGACAGACCCAAGTAATATTCCCACACAAATCTTCCTCTACAATGTGTACGGAGAGGCGGAGAGGCTATTTTTTAGTGTCCACGCAAGCCCGTCGGAAAACGTGTCGCTCTTTTTAAACCGCCGTCGGTTTTTGTGTCGCATTGATTTTACTTGATTCAAGTGGGGTTTCATACGCCTGGATCACCAACAAAAAGGGAACAGGGGCATCTTGAGAGTTTCGTCGGTACGAGTCGTTTTTTGGACGATGCCAGCCCCGCCCCCGCAGCTCACAGCAGTGTGCACGCAGCTACTCTGGATGGAGGCAGCCCCTGATGAGTATGACCAGGGCTTGCCATGTACACCACCAGAGTTGAAAAGTATGGCTCTGTAAGCTGTTTGTTGTCAGTACTCGAGGTATCACACGACTACTGCACTCGTACGTAAAAATGAGCACAAGTACGAGCGAAACAGAGGAGGCAAACAAAGACGACGATGACAACACCCCTAAACCTAGTGAGCCTGAGGCTGCTGGTGCTGCTTACTGCTGGTGATGCTGCTACTGTGGTGGGGTGAGTGCCCTCCCCGCGATCGTACGGGAGTCGAGTGGCACCTTGAAAAGAGGCACCTGGGAAGCAAGGGAAATAAAAACACTTGCTGTATGACTTCATAGTTCGGCATCGGGGACACTACGGACACTGCCAGATCGATTTATTAATTTAGTTTTTGTACGATGCACGTGTGGTGTAGCTTTCAACAGCGACGAAAAAGATTCCTTGCGCCCTTTGCTTGATATCTCATTCACCCCGATGACTTGAGCCGAGTTGAAATGTATTATGGATAGCTCTTGATATTTTCTTTGGAATGCGGTTATTAACACGCTGGGCATCCAACTATAGCGCTCGTGGTGGCGGCATTGCTGAGGGAACCTCGATGGAGAAAAAACGCAAAAATCTTTAAACCTACAGCCACCCGCGTAAAACCGCCGGGAAATAAATCGAAGTATTTTCCTTTTCATATTTGTTTTTAGAATATGCGCTGTTATTAAAAAATCGCTCCCAGCTCCAATATTGTTGGTGGTATTACCCCGCATTGTTATTATTAGTAATACGACGTAGTAGTACAACAAAGCGATACGTCGTGGCATTTCGACTACGAACTACTGCAGCTACGACGTAGCTGTGTTGTGTCGTCAACACTCTATTTGGTGGTATGAATCCCGCCAAAAAATTCGTGCCCACTACGAGTGTTAATATTACTACTGCTGTAGCTGTACTCCCATTTTTTTCTTGCGCTATTTGCCAAGTGGCTTGCCTCGGATCCTCAGGCATGGCGTCTTGTGTTTCTGGTCAGGTTTCTAAGGTGTGTTTGAATGCATGGATCTAGGGAGGTTGCGGATTGTTTTGCGCTTGGAGTACTTGCATCGCACTATGTTTGTGATTGGCCAGGTCGATACATACATACATGCACGCTGCAAGCTGTCGATGGTGTCGTGACAGTGATCACGATATTACTTGGTGCACGCGATTGAAAAGCATGCCGCCTGCACTTCCCCCCTTTCTCAGTCTAGGCTTCCCCTTGTCCTGGTCACCCTCTCTTGCTAGAGCCCACCACCCCTCTTCTTGATCATCCACCACAGCTCGCTACAACCTCAAACATCAGCACAACAAAACTGACATAACGTTAGATGTTCTACAGCATGCCCCTGATCTTATCTTGATCGAGAACGAGTACGACGGCGACGTCATTCCGTCGCCAATCTGTCAAGATCTTCGGCGGACTTATGTATCGTTTCGGCTTTCAGCTGCACGTCACCCTATGACTAGCGAGAGATAGCATACGCTCGGGTAGGTTCCCGTGGCATGTTTCTCCTGGAAAACGAGGCGCACGCCCAACAAAAGCGATGATATCCGAACATCTCATTGGAATTGTGGATGAGCACATCGTCATCTCCCTGGTGTCGATGGGACCCGCTTGGATATTCAAAGAAGGGTTGCGTTCTACAGCAGCAGTGTGTGAGCGATACCATTCTAATCTGTATATTTTTTGTGGGTGTTTTATCTGGCTTGTCAAATATACCACTTAATCGTGGGAACATATTTTTCTAGACGGAAATATAAGGATCGTATTTGTTTTGCATGTGAATATCTAAAGGTCCGTGTATTCCCGCCCAGGGTGGTAATGTCAGCTTCGACACTTACGTAGTAGGTCTATTTCATTTGAAACACTTGCATACCAAATATAAAATATATTGATATGGACCCAAATATAAGGAACGTTGTCGCATTAATATGAGTGATTTACGTTACTTTATTTTCGACCACAGCGGTACTATTTTCCGACTCCCTCAATGACTCCACCTAATGTTTATTTTTAATCGCCTCCATCTTCTTCTTCTCCCTCTTTCGCTAAATTAATTAATCCCCACTATATAGCTCAAGTAGTTAATCAATTAATGTTATCTACCCCCATCCACACTATATTCTCCGGTCCTTGGACCGGAGACTAAGCAAGCATAATCCCAAAAGCGAAGCCCGATTTTCAAGATAATAGGCGTGACAAAAGTTACCCCAGTTTTCAAGTTACTCAGCGTGACAGAAAAGTGACCCCCGAAATCAAGTTGATAAGCGTGACAGAAAAGTGACCCCCTGAAACCACACCACGGGTACCCCTATGTCCCCTCGACCCTCAAAGCTCGTTCTTGGTACACAGCAGCGGCGTCGCGACAGTTTTTGCACGCCTCGACAGCCAAGCACACACCATGGGCCTCGGCCGAGTATCGGCATCTTGGTGAGTGCACGCCGAGCACAGCAGCACGCACGCCGAGCACCCCTCCAGCAGCCGCAGACCCCCTGAGAAAAAAATGCGACCACTGGGAGTTCCACATTTATTACTACTATTTTTGAATAGGGGGTGGGGATTCCTGATGGCTGTGGAGCCACGACGGTTACAGGACATGAAAGCAAGCCACGACGCCTCGCCACCACGTGTATGAGTACATGCCACACCAAGATCAACCGCTGTTGTTTGGTCTGGCGCCGCGAAGAGACGCGCCGAGTGCGCTGTACTGGGCGTAGAACCCAAGCGTCCGAAGCCACGCTGGCTGCCTCTGGTCTGGCGGCGAGGCGCCGGGTGCGCTCGAGTCGACCTGTCTTCTTGGGAATTTGTATTTTGACACAACGAAGCATCCGAGCGTTGACTGACTACTGCTGCTGTACTGCTGCTGCTGCTGCTGCTGCTGCTGCTGCTGCTGTTGCTGCTGCTGCTGCTGCTGCTGTAAAGTCTACGAGTACGGAGAGGCGCGCGCCGAGTGCGCTTCCCTTCGTGTCTAGGCCCGAGCCTTCGCCAGCCGACTGTAGGTTGGCGACAGGGAGACGCACCGATCCTCGGCTGGTCGTCGGGCGCGAAGCAATGTCGCTGTGTCACTATCCAACTGGCGTAGAACCCAAGCGTCCGAAGCCACGCTGGCGGCCTCTGGTCTGGCGGCGACGCGCCGGGTGCGCTCGAGTCGACCTGTCTTGGTGTTTTGTAGTTTGACACAACAAAGCATCCGGACGTTGACTGACTACTGCTGCTGTACTGCTGCTGCTGCTGCTGCTACTGCTGCTGCTGCTGCTGCTGCTGCTGCTACTGCTGCTGCTGCTGCTGCTGCTGCTGCTAATGCTGCTGCTGCTGCTGCTGCTGCTGCTGCTGTAAAGTCTACGAGTACGGAGAGGCGCGCGCCGAGTGCGCTTCCCTTCGTGTCTAGGCCCGAGCCCTCGCCAGCCGACTGTAGTTTGGCGACGGGGAGACGCACCGATCGTCAGCTGGTCGTCGGGCGCGAAGCAACGTCGCTGTGTCACCATCCAACTAATCGATCGTGCTGCTGCTGCTGCTGCTGTTGTTGGTGCTGCTGCTTGCTTGCTGCGTGGATAACATCTTGAATTTAGAGACCATGACATTTTTCGATCCGGTCAGATTTTGCACAATCAACAGGCCGTTTCCTATGAGGTTCGATTTCGAGCTTCAAATTTGTATTTTTCGATCTCAAAAACGAAAGCACCGTCCTATAAATATGCAGTCCGATTGTGCAGTATACTCCGAGTATCGAGTGCATTTCGTACTCCGAGTACTTAAGAGTATGAGAGTACTGGCAACCTGAATACTCGGAGTACTTGGAGTATGAGCAGTACTGAAGCTCCATATACTTGGAGTACAAGGAGTACACGCAGTATCGGACCCCGAAATACTCCGAGTACAAGCAGTATCGAGAATGTTCGTACCCGAAATACTCCGAGTACGAGCAGTATCCCGGAGTATTGAACCCCGAAATACTTTAAGTACACGAAGTACCTGAAGTGTTATATCTCCAATACTCCTTACTTTACTCTAAGGTACTCGGAGCATCATCTATCTGTGCAACATCGAAGACAACGAGGAAACTACCCCTGAGCCCGCGGGAAAAACGATGGACAAAGACTTGCATGTTTTTTCAGGACTGGGGAATAGCAGCAACGCGAATGATACGCACTCGATTGCGATACTACAGTAATAACACTTGGACAAAACTTGCTCGATAATAATGGCCCTTTCTCAACACATATTGGTTAGCAAGACCGGAGACTAGCAACGCGAATGTTACTCATTCGATTGCGATACTAACACAATTATATTACTGTCTGCCCATCTGGATAAATTTCAGCCTCATTTGTACCATCCCACGCCGCAAGCGCATCCTTCAGTACTGACCTTTTGCTTTCTGTATTTCTTGGTTTTTGCCCGTGTCGTGCAAACCATATCACCAAGGTAAGGGGTATGCACGCTTCTCTTCTCTATCGAACCCTGCTTCGTACCACACCCTGGGCATGTACTTGACGACGAGTGTTCTTTTGACGGCTGGTCTATCCGACCCCGCGCCTCGTATCATATATACTTGACATCCATTTGACGACGATTGTTTTTTTGACGGCTGCGTGTTGACACGAAGTCAGCATCACCCCGAGCCGACGCTACGTAGCATAAGCTATGTGATAGGTTTGCTCCAACGGGAAGGACGGCGAAGTGTTCTGCAGACACGGTATATATGTGTACCTGGTCTGTATACATGTTTATATAATGCTGACTGCACACTGTGGTCGCATCCCGTTAATGGTTTGTGCCGATATAATCCGTATCCGCGTTCTGTTCTCCGCTGTCGCCGCGTTGGACTTGCCTGTCTTCAGACGCCTGTACGAAAGCGCGATCACATCAATTGCCGACGGGACATTCGCCGGTCTTTCTGAGATGACGTTCTTGTGAGTGTCATTCAACTATGCATGGGAAATCCGCCGCGGAAACCACCGTGTCACCGTGACGCCATTTATAACTGTGAGGTCATCGGTGTCTGCCTTAAGCACTGCGCGTCGTCGATACAACACGGTAGCGATGCATGCTACGGTACAGGTGTACCATTTTTTTGCCTTATAAGGGTGGTCACTTGAGGAGCTCTATACCTCACCCAAACAAAATCTTGCAGATTTGACCCTTTCAGAACTGCAGTCCCATTCTGGGGACAAACCACTCCAATTCTAAGTAATTTGTCCCCAAAACGGGACTCCAGTCCTATAAGGGTGACTACTAGATCAGCAATCCCATGACCTAAGTAAAAAAAGAAAAAAAAACAATGCTAAACATAATATATTTTCCGGCAATTTTGGATTGAGGAACCCCCATCGTTCAGAAATCGTGGTAGCCAGAAAGTGTTACCTCTATTGTAGCACGAGGTCTAGCTACAATATCGACGTTGTTGTACGTACAACAGGATAACTTATCTGCAACCTCTCAGCACGGTTGAGACCTCTGATACTGGAGTGTATCTCGTGAAATGGCGGTATGCGCTTTAGGGCCGTTGTTTGAAGGCGACCGGTCGTTACGTATTCCTTGGACGATCTTTGCTGATTCGAAAACGGACTTCAGGTGAACACTCGCTCTTATCGAGTGTGTGTGTTTTAATTTTGTCAAGAATGGAACCTACGGACATGTTCGTCGTATAACGCCATCGGGCAAGCGCCAACCGGCATCGAGACGCAGTTGCCGCGAGCAGTGCATTGCACGGGTGAGGCGCTGATTTTCTGCCCATACCTGACGATTTTTCCAAATTGAGAATAGCCCTTCAGTTTGATTTCAGTAGTTTGTGGTATTTCAAGAGTTGTATTTCGCCCAGAGTCAAAATTTGACGTAGACTGTATCAATTCACGAAACAAGTTCGAAATCAGCACTGACACGATCGTAAAACACAGTCTACGAGGGGATTGGTAATCAGGGGCAAGGTACCTCGCCCATGAAACCCGATGTTCTTGTATCTTTGATATCTTAATAATGCCGGGGCCGACTTTGATATTTGTTTTTGTCGTAGGCGGCTGTTACAAATGACAATGGTTTACAAGTGTAATGTCAGACTGTGAGGGAAGTACATCTCTTACAATACGACAACTTCGAAATTTTATCATCATTCTCACCGGAAAGGCAATTTACAAATTAAAAAAACGGTTGTTCTATCGCGACGTACATGATGATGCGTCTGGTGATGCCATTTTTTAACCTAACGATGTCCTGTCCATGCCTGCTGTGGTGATATTCTTACCCAGGGACCTTCAGTCCAACAATTTGGTCAGCGTGCCGGAGGGCTTATTCGATGGTCTAACGAAGCTCGAGCGGTTGTGAGTTTCTGCAAAAAGGTTTTGCTTTTTTGCCCCTCTTTGGTGTGTACGTTCTGCGACAACGTTTGTACAAACCCGAACAACTACGTAGCGTATCGTAGAGCCAGGCCAATGTTTTGATGGAGTAGGCGGTTGCTGATGCTCGTTCCTGCAGTCGCAAACGGAACTAGCCTAGGTGCAGAAAACACATACATGGTATGTGCATCCGCCCATTGTGCATAGCCATAATGGTATAGCGCCCGTTTGATACGACTCCTGCTGAGGTGCGTCACGTGTGTTGCATGCCGCGTCATATTCGTCCAGGGACTTGGCCAGGAACGATCTGGAGAGCTTGCCCGAAGGGGTATTTTCCGGTCTTGAGAGCCTGAAGACTCTGTAAGTAAAAAAGCTAGTACAACATCGCGTCCGTCACCGACACGTTCAAGATGTTCCCCTCTAATTTTACGACCAGTGGTCGTTTCAGACACGACGTGCATGGAGTGCCGGGATGCTAGATGGCCCGCTATGCCAATCAATGACGTTAGGGCCGCAGACAGTTATCGCGAGATTCATCAGACGCACACCCATGATTATACAGGAAGCACTAATTTGTGGCATGTTTTTACTCGTCCGGCACTACTGTAGGAAACCCAAGGTCTTCCCGAAAAAAAAAGAAAAAAAAAACACCCCAACCCTCCAGAAATAATGTATCGTGATTGCCTTTTATGCACATCGGTGGGTGAAAATCTCTCATTTGTACCGAACTTGGCGCTGGCTGTGACGTTTCATAATCCAGGCGCCTCTCTAACAACGAGTTGACTGCCGAGAGTCTGCCCATTGGTCTCTTCGCGGGCGTTCCTCGACTGAAAGAACTGTGAGTGTGCCTAGTGGTAGACACATGCCAAGGTACGTACGTAAAGGTGCGCCATTTTTTTTCTGAGCTTCCTCCTTTTGAGGAGCCCTACACTAACAGTAAGTCAAAATCTAATTTTGAGAAAAGTGCAAGGGCCATCCGTTGAACCATCCCATGGTCTAGGTATAACAAAATGTTTTATCTAAAAAAAACAATTGGGGCATTCCGACGAGTTTGGGTTAAGGAATCGTTAATAGGGCCATTCAGAAATCTTCAGCCAAAACGCGATACCACTATCGAAAACCGCCTCGGCATTGAACGTATACCTGTAGGAATCCCTGTGACGCAGGCTTGACTGTCACGTGGTGTCCATCTGCTACCTTTCAGCGACGACCCTGGGGCTCGCACCCGCCTGTGGTTTTGAGGTGCCTGCGTGTATTTTGAGATTTTTCTGAAACATGCACGTCCCGCAAGCAATTTCCACCCTGATTGAAGGGGAACTCGTACAGTACAGTTCAC
The DNA here is from genome assembly GCA_008828725.1 of Saccharina japonica. Taxonomy (NCBI): domain Eukaryota; class Phaeophyceae; order Laminariales; family Laminariaceae; genus Saccharina; species Saccharina japonica. Next base: position 1,451,435 of record MEHQ01004022.1, on the reverse strand, counting down.
GAAACGGTCCGTGCTGTTATCCGGAGAAGTCCTATGCCTCGTCGCGGTGTGTGCCGCCTGTGTAGTGCTACATAATCAGCGTTCGAGAGCACACCTACGTGCGTGCGCGGCAACGCTGTCTTCTCCCCTCTGCTGTAGAATTTGACAGGATTTACCTACAGTAGTTTCCGATAATACACGGTCACAAAGGGCGGTATCTTAATTGCAGTGTACAGTACTGTAGTCACCTCAGTTCAAGACCGGCCACGACGATAGTACTTGGGGATTTAGAATAGCCAGGCTGGCGTGTGAACAACCAAGCTGCCGCGAGTGATTCTCCTTGCGCAACCCCTTAGGCCTGTCGGGTCTGTATCGTATCCACACCGCTATCAAAGGCCGTGGGATCCATAGCAGCACGGTGTGGGATCATGCCCTGGCAAGCGGGTGTGCTCCAGGGCGTAGGAATACCTCATGTACAAGTCGTTTAGGTGTTCACAACCTTATGGTTGCCTTTGCTTTCTTCAAATACGGATGGCTCATGATCAATGCTAGAGCGCTGCCTACGCTTCGTTGGATGCCCGTGCACCTAACAATCGTCGCCTCGCTTGCTTTCGGAATCCTTTAGGAGCCTTGACCGGAACGAGCTCGGGGATATGACCAGTCTTGTGGGGTTGTTTGACGGACTTACGCAGCTCAAGACCTTGTGAGTGTCGCTTACCGTCAACGTCGCTGCTGTGTTTTATTGGGTTTCGCTTGTGTGGTGACTGCAGTGGTTGCTAGCACCCAAAAAGGAAGGCACCGCGCAACGAAAATCAACCTATGATGTAGGAGAACACAATAATTCATCGTTTCGACGGCTGGCAGCAATATTTCTTACCCACGATAATATCTCGAGAACGTTGTTTCTCTCCGCAGCGTGCGATCATATGCGTAATATATCATATCCCATGCTAAACGGTTTTACATCTGGTCTTGCGCAGCGTTCCTGTGTTTCAAACTATCGCACGTAACGGCACACCCCCTGCGTGTACATGATACATACTCGTAGAACTCCCAAGTTTTTGGCCCTATAAGGGTACCACGATGGTGTTGCAACCGTTTAATATGTAACAATACGCGTAGCTATTGACTGCACTGCACCTGTGTTGCAGTGCCCACAAAACCAAAAAAAACTCTTGACACAGAGACAATGGAACCACACCTGCCCAGTTTTTTTTTCCTGTAGGATATTCCGTAGTTCTGCTCTAGCTCCGAACTTTCCCATTAATCCAATATTTGGCAAGGCAGGTATGATCTCCTTGGTGCACTCCCGTGAGTGTGCCAAAGCGACAGCAGTTTCCGCGCCCTCCTTTGCTGCGGACCTCGTCGCTGAAAATTGAAAATGTGGTTCCAGGCGCTTGAATTTGTGGATTCCAGTACTGTAGCCGAGTTTTTTTTTTTTCTCTGCCGTAGAACTAGCTCGTGCTCGTTCTACAGCAGATTGTTTTTTCGAAAAGTACCTCGTGCTCGTTTTGCAGCAGGAAAAAAAATACTTGAATACAGTACGAGAAAGCGCGTATTCAAGCGACTGGAACCACATTTTCAAACTTCAACGACGAGGTCCGCATCGAAGGAGGCCACGGAATCTGCTGCCGGTTTGGCACACTGACGGGAGTGTACCAAGGAGCTTATATCTGCCTTGCCAAGTTTTGTATTAATTGGAAAGTTCAGAGCTAGGGCAGAATTACGAAAAGTCCTACAGGAAAAACAACTGGGGTAGACGTGGTTCCAGTATCTCTTTGTCAAGAGAATAGATAAAATCGTGTTTTTTTTGTGGGCACTGCAACACAGGTGACTGGGTACGAGTTCGTTTGAATGCTGGAACAAACAGTAACATGACCCAAACACTGCGTTGTAAGTGCTTCAGTCAGGAGCTGTATAATCCAAACGAGGACACAGATAATTATGATGTTTTGCGCCACTCGGTTGGTGACTTTGCACTAATCTCAATCGTTCTGTTCGGTTGTTCTTGCGTGTGGCGGTGGTTCAACGATCCAGAGACTTCAGCCAATCTGGCGTAGATATCGTGCCCGAGGGATTGTTCGCTGGCCTCACGAAGCTGGAGACGCTGTGAGTACATTACGCTGTTCCGCCTACACGTCTTGTTCGTAGGGTTGAAGGCCCGTTGCTAGAGGTCGTATGCGTGTGACCACCCCAGCCAACAAATCCTCTTGCGACTTGCAAGACTCATGTCGACGGGAGCTCAACGAGGGACGCAACGCCTGTATACGAGCTTGGACACGGCGTCGGTGGTAACGTGATCCACATGGTCGTGGGGCTCCGCGCAGGATGCAGAAAAATGTGTTGCATCCTCGAGCAGTTATGTTGAAGGTGACAACATTATGATGCCGAGTATCCGTGTTCCTTTCGTTCGACATGATTGTTGTGAATTCCAAGCCGGGCCACTCGCCACAAGCTTTATATTCCGTGCCGCTGATACAATAGTCATTGGTTCTGCTGTACGTCCGTTTCCGCTCGATGGCTCGTATTTTACTATCGTCAGGAGCTTCTGGACGAATGGTCTGTCGTCCTTGTCCGATGGATTGTTGTCGGACCTCACGGCACTGCAAACCCTGTGAGTTCGTTCGGGAGCACACCTGACACGCTGCATCGATGTCTAGATATCATCTCGTTGTTTTAGAGTATCACGCTGTTAAAGCCCCTGCCAAAGAACACCATGGCATGGAGGTGCCGGTACACCCAGGCTGACTGCTATGCCGCGTCAAAATCCGCGTTTCTCTCTCTGGAGCAATTCCGCGGTAGGCGTGGTGCCCTACTGTCTGGGCTCCTCACATGCGGAGCTCAATCTTTCACGCGAAACGTCGCATGCTACGATGGAGGCGGCACGTTTGGGCTGAAAAAACGTTCGAGAGAAAAGTCCTCCTTAAGCCAAACTCGTCGGTATCCTATCCCTGCGTTGCAACAGTTTTTACTTTACACTTGGGCCTTGGGATTTCCCGTCGGGGAAGTACTGTATAATTTGTATGTTCCTCCAAAGTCACGTTTAGGGTGGAGTATGTAGAGCTTGCCAAGTTATCACCCCCTGAACAAAAAAACATGTAGCACCCTCTACCGTGGCATGCGTCAAACGCTCCTTCGAAGAGTTTTGATTATGGGCAAACCCGACCAAGCGTTTTGTGCGCTAATGCAGTCCGAGAACACAAGTGTACAAGTTATCACCTATCGTGGTGTGGAATCGGCAAGAACACACTCTCCCAAAACCTGATGCTCATCTTCCATGGGGCAAGTCGCCGCCAAGCCTTTACCTAACCGACGGCTGTTCGAATGTGTTTCGGATGACCTGGCGCCAAACACAAGAATGATCAAGACGTACTTCCGCTGTCAGACGAACTTGATGATTTGTTTGACGGAACGCGTATATTTTAGCACAATATTGTTTACTTTCCTACGTACCGGCCTCGTGGATCTGTAGAGTGTATTTTCTAAATTTTCCGTGATACTAGAAATTGGCTGGACCGTGTTCGCCTGCGGAGAAGTGATAGGTACACTCTTGCGAGAGAAACTTAGTCGAAATCACCCCCGGATGAGTTGCTCAGTTTGCTTGCGATATTCTTACCGTACATTACTCATCCCACCGGTTCGTGTCGTGTACTGGGACAGAGATCTCACGGGCAACGGTCTGACGGACGTGGGAACATCGCTGTCCGGTCTAATGGAGCTTCGCATATTGTAAGGACCGACTCTGCGGTAGGAAGGGTGTCACTTTTTCACCGCCGAGTCGAGGCCACGCGTACGAGCGGCCATGTGCCTCACTCACAATATATTCCGTTGGCATTTGGTCGTTGGCGCAGCGTAACAAGCAGGTTGTGCATGAGTGCGTGGGTATTCGCGAAGGCATCTACTTTTGGTAGCCCTGCGCAGTTGGTCCAATGGTGCTTATACTGTCTTTTGAAAGACACCGTGCGCAAGCCCCGACAAACGTGCCTTCCTTTGTGCATTTATTTGTGATCATACTGGGAGATGTGATTCCTACTCTCGACAACGATAACAGCCGCAGAGGCGTGCTAAGCGCGCTTATGATAGATCATAGGCACGTGGTGACTGTGGTGCAATGAGTCGAATGTAAGGCAGCAAACAAAACGTTACCGTGGGCGTCATTCTCCCGAGAGGCGCACGGGCCAACGTCGTACATACACAGCGTCGAAGTGTCGGCAAATAGAAGGCAAACACCGATAAATATATCCGCACAGAAGCCACTGTACGTGCTGTGACAACAAACGATTTCGTCTCGGGGTTGGCGTGTGAGTAGGTCGGGCACAGTCGTTGGTGGTTCGCGAACATGAAAGCAGGGACGACGGCGCTAAGAAAGGCACTGCATCTTGTTGGTCTATTCAAACGGGTATCACCAGCCGTGTATCTTGCAATCTATACACATGAACTGGAGGAGCCGGGAAATTCGATGCCAAGGCGGCCCTGTCCGACCCCTCCCACCGAATTACGTAACTATTATGCTCGTCTTAGTTTGCTGCCGTTATTTTTGCTCTCGTAAAAATGTAATCGTTTTGCCGGCTGCGACTTGAGTTGGCCCCTTCCCCGCGTTACATGACCAGGCATCTGGAGTACAACAATCTGCCCATAACGGAAGATACGTTCTCCGGGCTTGTGAACCTGGTAATTATGTGAGTACTATTTCATGCCTTGTTTTTGTGCTTGGTGTTTCTTGCTCTTGGCTCTAAGGCAGGTATATTGCCTACTGTAGTACGGAGGACCATAGTAAATACGACCAAATATCGTTAGAAAAAAAAGTAAATATATAGGTTTTTGTGTATACCGTAGGTCCTGTTTACTACACTAGCCCACCCCGTAATAGCTTGTGAGCGCTTTAAAGGCATGCTTGAGACTGATCCGAGGCGATCATCTGCCTGACCTCACTTTCGATTTCCCTCGCCAACCTGCGGCGGAGTTGGCACGAGTTTCCCCCGTCGTTCGGGACCACCTAGTTTGATTGATTGATTCCCGCTCGCTTTTTCAGTACTGCACAAACCTTCTGCTGCCTTGTCTCGAATACTCTTCGTAAAATGGTAATATATTGGCACATTTCGGTAGTCGGCGTATGCCCATGCAGAGCTCGCAAATATTTCAGCATGCCTTGCATTCAGTGTTTAGCATGGTAGATATACTTCTGTGTTAGTTGGTACCAACGGCCAAGTACGTTAGTTGGTGCCAATGGCCATCCTTCGTCGTTTTCGTTGATGCTGGTGGTGGTGCTGACCAGAGACCTCCAAGGAAACAAAATGACCACCAATACGCCGCCTGGTGGCATTCAAACGAGGTTAGGATCATCGTTGTCTGGACTGGAGGGACTCCGCACGCTGTGAGACCGTACTTCTAGTACCGTGTCCCGCTCTCGAGGTGGAGGCTGTCTTGACTACCTGCACGCGATGTTGCCACACGCTGAGGGCACCGTCGCCGACGCGTTCACACGCATCAACCCTACGAAGCTCATGACTGTCCTTGACGAAAAATTACTCTAGGGGCCAGTGTTCTTGATGGACATCGCTAATGTAAGAATACTCTATGCAATACGATGTGCTGGGAGTGCCAGCATTGACATGGCATTTACTCTGGAGAGACCCATCGCTTATGGGGCTTGCCTTTGCGTCCATTAGGTTTCACTCGCCAAGGTATGCGCTAACGTAGGTTCAGCATGGATTTAGCATTGCTCTAGAAACGTAGAAAGCACCCTACGTGAGGGCGACAGTGTGCACTTGCTAGGGGGATACTCGAGTCCCTTAGCTCTTGCGAGTGATGTGGTCTTTACCTTATATGATTTTCACACACAGCCGCTGTCGTGCTGCCAGCATGTATCATGAGCGGAATTGAGTTGTGGTGCGGAGTTCCCCCTACATGAAGCAAATTGCAAAGTGCAATACTGTCGTCACTATATTTCCTCGAGATGCGCGAGCGCGTGCATCGTATACACAGTGGAAGATACGTCGATCTAAGAGCACTTTGATTTCATCCCTACGCAAGGAGACCGCCTCGTACAAAAATTGACGTTTCATCGTCAGACGGCCGAGTTTCTTTGGTCTCAGCAGTAGGCCGGTCGTGAAGCCCAAGTCCTGGTAGAAAAATTGTGGCTAGAGAAAAACAGCGGCGCCTGGTTTAACTATGCAACTTACTAGTGCTACTTTTGCTTGGTGTGCTCGAGTGGCTCTGTATCCTACTCCATATACAAAAAACACGAAACAATTCGCACACCAACCAACAACCCATGGGGGGAGCTATTTATGCTGGGACTACTACTGTAAGGTAGGGTAGTCATTCGTCCTACGGTAGTGGCTGTGATCGGCTGAAAATTTTAGTCGTTGAAGACGCGAACGCTACGCAAGAGGTAGAAGGTTTTGGCTTGAAGGGTTTCAGAAGGATGAATGATGTGGCCCCTCAATAGCCCAAACTCGGCCGCGTTTCATTTGCCGTGCTACACAAATCTTTGGTTGCACGAGTATAGTTGGTAGGGCGTGGCATTTGTTCATCGGATGGCAAGTTTTTTTTCACTTCAGAATCAGCTTTTTAGGGGTGCAATGTAGAGTTCTTCAAGTGAGGAGCCTCATAAAAAACACATGTTGCGCAAACCTCTACCGTGGCAGGCGTTTCTAAAGGTCACGAAGCTACCGTAGCTCCAGTCGAGTAAGATGAATCGTGGGATAAAACTCGCTGACACCATGGGATTGGCAACGGGGCGCTTTTCAACCATGTGACACGCTTGTGACGGGCCTCAGATTGGCGCGCGTCTGACATTGATGTCGTTTCCATCAGCCAAACCATCCGCCACACCATCGAATCGTTGGCTGCTGCAGCTTGAGTTGTGTCTCAGCACCGCCCACTCGCGCATTCCTTGACCAGAAACCTGGGATTCACTGATCTGCTGCTTACGGAAGACATGTTCTCAGGGCTCGCGAACCTGGAGACTCTGTGAGTGATTGTAATTGCCTGTATTTACGTGCTTAGGGATGTCGTTTTATATTGCCTCCAGTGCAGGTGCATTGCCTACCTTACATGGGTCGCGGTTTGTTCGCCTCACTACATCTACTAAAATCTCATCCCGGTCGGGTACAGTTCGAAACGACTTCACCCGATATCCATACGTAGCACAGACGTAACTTTCGACAGAAATCGATACTCTCTTACGTGTCGATTATACTTATGTTTTCACAACGCATGTGCTACGCAAAACGCGCGCTGTTCGTCGTCGGCCTCCTGCCGCGTCGGGCACGCGCACCGACCGCGCACAGGTCCGTTGCACAACCAATATTCATTACTTTGGGATGCTGGCTGAAATGTATTGCATGTCTGAACGATTGTCCGTCATTCCTGGATTGGGCGCCCGTAGTTAGCGGTTCGTTCCATGCCGTCACGCATCTGGAATAACATGCATTACGTTTTTTCGCTGCGGTTATGGTGCGATGTGTGTGTTTGTCGTGTTTAATCGTCAGCCATCTGTTTGGCAGTGAACTGACAAGCTTCCCTGAGGGGTTGCTCTCGGACCTCACATCATTGAAATTTCTGTGAGTTTCGATCGCGAAAGTGCATGGTATGCCGCATAGCTGCCTGAAATCGACATTGCGGTGTCTGGCGTACATTGAGTTCCGCATCGTTGCCTTGCCTTGCCTTGTCGTTCGGGCGCACACGATACACTGGTGAAGGGTACGAAGCGCTATGTAGACGATTTGAAACACAATGGGGTGGTTTTGCCGCACCAAGATGGTCTTGTTACCACTATATATCGGGCGGATAGTAGAGTAGAATATTGTTAATATTTTGTGTTTCGTTGATGTACCTATCCATACTGTCCAACATTTTGTACTATTGTTCGATTCGCGTGTACAGTCGTTGAGCCGTAAACGTTCTGTGAAATACTCTTTAAATCGCAATCAATACTATTAACAAGGCCATGTGTCCTTCCCTGTGTGGGCCACCGGAGAAACGCTGGTTGGGAGAAAACTGATCGAGACCAAATCCTTGAGTACCTCACGCGCAAGCTCTACTACCATGTGATATCTCGTGGTGACAGTTTGAGTCGTCTGCCAAGATATGTTGCAGCCTGGCAATGGTCCATATATCCGACATACATGTTATTAATTCCAATATCTAGAATCGTTTGTCACATATATATATATTCGTGTTAAAGCGGTATATTATGATGAAGAGTCACTCCTGCAATTATAGGGTGTGTAGGGTCTACGAGATAAAGCCCACCTTCAGCTGGTGGGATCTGCACAAGACGGGCACTTCCGCACGCCCTGGCCCGGTAGCGATCTATACGACGCCTGACCGGATCTAAGACACCTTTCATCCGAAGGGAGCCATGGTACACTACATGACCTCTAGCACACGTTTATCCGGGTGCGTTGGTATATTGTTTTGATATTCTACACATAAAAGGGGGTGGGTTACCTATGACGGACACGTGGTACGATAGGGTTGTCATTTCTAGTTAAAACAGTTTATGAACGATTAGAATCTCCTTAACTCGAACTCGTCGGAGTTTCGTTGTTATGCCGCAATCGTTTTCGGGGAAGGCTTGGGTCATGCAAGTTTTCCATCGCGTAGTACTCGCGTTTTCCTCCAAAAGCAGTGTTTAGACGACTGCAGGTGTGGAGCTCCTGGAGAACGAAGTTCCTCCAGAATGGTGCACCTCTATCGTAGCATGCGCCTAACCACAGGCGCTGTCGCGTTTCAAGCTGGTTCGAAAGATAAATGACAAAGCACGAGACTGTGCGTAGCTCAGAATTGTTTTTTCCCGGGTATGCTCGAGCGTTTAGTCGTATACGTCGCGAAGATGGCGCCAGTAATGAAGCTAGTCGACATGGCTTTCGCGACGAAAAAGCCGCCTCACACAAAAAATAGAGGCCGGGTGCTTGGTCACAGCGGTAGGCGGGTGGTGAAGCCGAAGGTCTGGTAGGCAATCGAGGGTAGAGAAGAACAGCAGTAACACCTGGGCGAACCATGCCAATTAGCGGCGTGGTTGACTGCTACGATATAGAGTATGCTACGGCCGTTCTATCTTCCGTGCCCTTACGCTACGTTTTGCCGAGAGGTTCTACATGAGGCAATATTGCGTTCGCTAAATATGTTACTTGCCCATACCACTTCTACAGTAGTGGGAATATATAGACAAAATCGTTTTTACGAACGAGTAAAGCATCAAAGCTTTAGACCACTAACATGAGGTTGTCGCCGGTTCAGATTGCTCTGATCAGTCAAAATATTCGACCTTTAATTGTGAGCCCCTTGCTGAAATGAGATGAATCATGGAATCAAACTCGCTGATCATGGGATTGGCAACAGGTGGCGTCTTTCAATCACCTGTCGCGCTTGTGGCGTTTCACCAGGAACGCGTTCGTCTGGCGTTGATGCCGTTTATAGTCGCTTAACAATCGAGACGTTGGCTGATGCAGCTTGATTTGTTGCTGCTTGAGTTGTTGCTGAGCACCATCCCCGTGTTGCTCGACCAGAGACCTGAGCTCCAACGACCTGCTGCTAACTGAGGATACGTTATCAGGGCTCGTGAGCCTGGAGACACTGTGAGTGATTCTAAATGCGTGATATTCGTGACTGGTGTTGTCTTTCTAGCGTCTGCAGGGCAGGTTCGACGCATGCTACGATAGAGGTGCACCCTGATTTGTTTATGAGCTCCTAACTTGAGGAGCTCCATGCGTCCCCGCAAAATGGCTTTTGGAGGAAAATAAAAGTGCTACCCAATGACACATCCCATGGCCTGAGTCTAACCCAAGAATGAAAAATATGACGACGAGTTCGGGTTAAGGAGCCTGATCATAACGAAACAAATTCCACCAAAACGTGCTACCTCTATGATAGCATAAATAAGTATCTCGTTTGACAACCTCACTATACCAATCTTTGTCGCATCCCGGCCGATTATTATTTTCAAACGCGTGCACCCGATATCTAGAGCTCCCCGACTTTATACGTGATAGGAACCTTTACTATTTCACGTGTCTTATCACACTTACTTGTGTTTGCTCAACGTGTACTACGCAGTACGCGTACCGTTCGCGTCTTGGACCTGTTTCGCGTTTGCATAAAACATATTGTGCGGGATCGAAATGACCATCCAGTGATACTAATATTATACCTGGTATTGTTTATGCGTCAGGATGATTGTCGATCATTCCCAGCGGCGACCCCGCAAGCCATCAACTGCTCATCTCATGCCGTCACGCTGGTGGAATACCGAACACTTTTGTGTACGACCGTTGTGGTGCGATGTGTTTTGTTGTCTTTGATGGTCAGGGATCTCGCGAACACTGGACTGACAACTATTCCAGAGAGGTTGTTCTCGGACCTCACCGCTTTGAAATTACTGTGAGTTCGACCGCAAGCGTGCATGGTTTGCCACATAGCAATGCCTTAAGTGGACGTTATGTTTGGCGTACATGTAGCTGCGGATGGCTGCCTTGACTTGCCTTGCCTTGCCTTGCCTTGCCTTTAAGGCTCACACGAGTTACAGCTTGAAAATACATGACGCCATATGTAGTCGAGGTACCAGCACAATGAGGTTGTTTATGATACAGCAAGACGATCTCGTAGACGACCATGTATCGTCTGTAGGTTACTTTATAATGCTTTATTTCGGTGATGGACCCTATCCACACTGACGCACGCGACGATAGAGGTGTGCCAGGTGACGCATACTACGATAGAGGCCACACATGCATAACACATGCATAACAGTACATTTTCTGAGCTCCTAGCTTGAGGAGCTCCAGACCCGCAGGAGTCTGAACACTGGTTTTTGCAGGAAGGTACAAGTGCTACCGGAGGAAAGATCACATAGTGTCTTAATACATATTGCAACTCTCAACAATGATACGTAGTGCGACCATTGTAGGTTAAGGGGGACCGATCGTCCAGAAAGCGTTTCAGCTCAAAAGTGACTAGCACGCGTCAGGTATGTTTCTTCTTAGCTGCTCACTTGAAGAGCTCCACACCTATAACCTAAACTATGATTTTCGGGGAAGCGAAAAACAGATTATACGATCCCATGACCGGAGTATACTCCAAGAAATAATGCGAACACCAGAATGATATTTCGACGAGTTTGGGGTGAAAAAGACCGATTATTCAGAAAGCCGGTCAGCCAAAAAGTGCCACGTCTATCGTAGCAGGCGTCTGCTGTTGAAAACAACCCAATTGTTTCCTTCGATTGGCTTGTGAAATCAGTTGCCCGAACATTGACTCGTACACTCGTCGACCCCGTAGATTAGTCTGGCATAGCATGTACGTCGCAATCAACACTATTCACTGGCCCCTGTGTAGCCGCTGGCGAAAAACGTTTCAGTGGTAGCCCTCCAGGGGAAAGGCGATCGAGACCAAAACGTGAGTATTCGAAGCGGGCGTCATGGTATCGGCATGATCTAGCGCACGTTTGTTCGGGTGGGCTGGTGTATGGTCTAGATATTCTAGACATTCAATCCGGGTGTGTTATTACTAGATATGCTGGTATCCGTAGTGTGCGTGTATTCTACACGGGTGTACTCGAGTATACATTGTGTACACAGTGTAAAAGGCGCCAATACTGAAGCTAGTGGACAAGCTTTCACATGGGAGTCGCCTGCCATAGAAACAACTTCGTCGTCGTTGCGCGCTCGTGTGCTTCGTTAGCAGTGGTAGGGGCGTACTCATTTGTTGCTTGCCTTAGTCATTTGACAATTGGCCTTAGCAGTGGTAGGGGGAGGCATGAATGAAGGCCGTCTCTTTGTATATGACGAGGGGGCTAGAGCAGAAGCTCGTCGTTTGTGTGCACTAGGGTAGGTCCTTGCGTGAGTGCAGTCAGAACCGGGGCGACTATAAATCCATGCAGTCGCGGTTGATATCCTTCGGCCACCTGACGCTTAGTCGGTCCGGGTTTCGCTATTCATTCGTGGAATTTATTGACTGGTATTGTTCATTTTTTGTCGCGGTGTAAAGCTTTAACGTCCTGCGGTCGTGTTCGGGACGTTTGTCAACCAAGATTTTTCTATTTGACTTACCTTTTCGAGGTATGCGAGATAGAACGCGCGTCCATTTTTCTATGATCGGCGTCCAGCGCTTGACGTCGTATGTGTATATTGTACGAAATGCTCTCTTTTGCCGTCTCCGTTGGTGCTGGTGGTGCTGCTCAGAAACCTTCGAGACTCCGGCTTGACCACTCTGCTTGCTGGCACCTTCGCTCCCTTAGGGAGCCTCGTCGAACTGTGAGTTATCGGGGCCGATGCTCTTCGTAGCTTTGCTTGGTGACCTGTTGGTGTAACCGAAACAATTGCACCCGTAAGTCGAACGCCCTCTGCTGTGCACCACCTGCGGGAGGGGCGGCTCCCCCTATCGATACGGCATGAGTTTCAATTTCGAGTTCGACGCCAGTGGACGATGACGGACTTCTACCCAACCGCAGAGTTAGCGACTAAATATATTTGTACGCGATCCGTGTTCGTGAAACACTTCGGTTGGATGGTATGGTCCATGCAGTACAATATAACCTATATGCCATTTCGGGTCATAACTTTCGAAATCCGACGACTTGGGTGATACTGCTACTATAGGCGTGGTCACCAGGGCGGAGCGAACAAATTCGGTTTTGGATTTTTTTGTTTTTCGCCCACATTAAAATCAAGTAACAAGTTACAGCTTGCCAAGGGCCACGATCAGCTACTTTTCACAAAACCATGAATATCTCATCGGACTTGCGTTTTATATAAAAACGAAATCGGATTCCGTCCGTAGAATGACGAGAGGAATCCTTCCCCGCCCTCGTTTTTTAGGTTGGCTGGGTGACTTTTACGAACGAATGATCGGCGTGTGACGTCCCGGACACGGTTTTTGTCTGTTTTCTTCGTCAAAAGTGATTATTTTTTCAAACAGGAAAAAGTTCCACTTTGCGATTTCAAAAACCCATCGAAATCCGTCCTCAGATACAGCTTGTTAAAACAGCAAGCCTAATGGGAATGGAATCCCTGTTTTCAGGTATATTGGTCGTAACGAGTCGAAAAACAAATGCAAATATAAAATGAATCCATCTTCCCCTTCGCGAGGAGATGGGCGCTAAAGGAGTTTTTTTTGGAGTCAGAATTATGCTCTCACCTCTAGAAAATGTGTACTGTCGAGGTTTTTTATTTTAATTCTTCAACTGCATGGATTATAGAATATTGGTTTTCTTCCTTATTCAATGGATCTATTCGCAGTCGGTTTCCCTTTCCAAAGCCACGTGCTGTAGATACAAAGAAACTCTCATGTTTGGTGCGGATGTCTGCACAAAGTAAAACATTGGCTATACTCGTAGACAATGCTAGTCTGGGTGTATAAGCTACGGGGTCATTGCCACCGTGGTACCAGCGCCTGCAGGGGAAACCCGATCGAACCAAGCCCTCGGGTAAAATGACAATCCCAACCGTCCCTGGTTATGTCCTTGCCACCCTACGCAACTAAAATGGTAATTTACCGTGCTGTCGAATCGCGTTGTAAATAACTGACTGCCAATAGGTAACACGCCGGATCGGTCAGATTTCTAATTCGTTGCTTAGATCGTTTATGATATAGATACATGCCCGATCTGCGTTACAAGGATTGACGCATCAAACTCGCTGTATTGATTTGAGTTGAGCTCTGTAGCATCTCCCTGCCGTAGCCCATGTTTGCAGTGAGGGAGCTATAAGAGTTTCGGGTAGGATAAAGCCTTTCACGCATGCTCACCTCATGTCTGTACAAAACACCTCTTTCACACACACTGACCGGGTTTGCAGCCGCTACTAAGGTATCAACTGCAGATGATCTAGATCATGACCCTGGGACCTAGCCGACAGTAGTCTGACGAACCTTCTGTAGGATTACCGATGTCAGGGCTGGCCGACCTCCACCTTGTGAGTTCTTCCTACAAATGTCACGTTCCAGCCTCGGATAGTAGCTGTCTCGACTTTCTCTACGGGATGTAGCCACAAACCGAGCGTACCAAAGAAGAGGGTCCTACACCCTGTACATCGCTCATTCAGCGTATGCGTGTACCAGTTCGCATTTGTTTTCACCTGTTTTGATGGTGTCACCAATGCAAACAGTATCTCGCGTGACGCTCTGCGATGCCAACAAGGCTCATCAAATAGTATACCGCAGCCTGCGCTGTGTGTGGACGTTGATTACCGTTTAGGGGTTTACTTAGGAGTGGCCCATTGCTTTAGGAAACGCGTTTACCCGCCGGTGCATCAGGTTTCAAGGAGGCGTGCGTTTAGTTGAGTCCATAGGTGATGGTGCTATATTTCATCGTTGTGGAAAGTACCACATGCGAGGCCAACAGTGTGCGTTGACTCGCGTATTCGAACTCCTTTATATATGACGGGGATGGGACTACTACCACCGGTGATGAGTGCCGCAGACCCTGTAGCCGTCCAAGCACGTAGCATACGTACATTTCAACTGTGGCGCGGTGGGCCCTGAATATGGCAGAGCACAACGTACACACGTAGTGAGTGGCATGTTCCAGACGTCCGAACGAGCGTGCACCGTACATATAGTAGAAGAGCGTGAACCCTACAGACAGTAGAATTACCGTCAATTGTGGAGTTGATTGACTTCGTTCGTTCACATGGAGGTCGCCTCCCATGCGAATAGAAGGGTCATCGTTGGGTGGCCGTGTGTGCACTTTAGCCACTGTGGTAAGCGATTCGGATCGTGCAGCCCGTTCATTGGTAGGCAATGGTGGCTAGAGGAGACGCGCGGCATCCGGCGGTGCCCCTCGCTGATAAGAAGTCACAGGCACGCAGTTTTTCACCTTCACGAAACAACTCAAACCGCCAATGATGGCGTCCACAGCAGGGGGCGTGTGTCCACAAGTGTCCGGGCGTCTGACGGGTCTCAGGAGTGCATTCCTCTGAGCGTTTCGCCCTCCTCTATACTTAAATGCTCAACCATTAAATCAATGAATGCTGCGGCTGACATGTTTATGGCCGACGTATGCTACGATAGATGTGCACCGTGTTTTTGCCTTCTAAGGGTGGTTACTTGAAGAGCTATACACCTCACCCCAAACTGATTTTGGAGGAAAGTACAAGTTATATCCGAATGAAAATCCCACGGCCGAAGAAAACAAGGAACAATATTGCAACAAAATAATGACAGTCCGCTGATTTTGGTTTGAGGAGCTTGACTATTCAGAATTAATTTCAGCCAAGAAGTGCTATATCTATCGTAGCACGCATCGACCACCCCTCCCGCGTTACGCGACCAGGGAACTCGGAAGCAACGATCTTCTGTTGCCTGAAGATGTGTTTTCTGGGCTGGGGAACCTGGAGATTCTGTGAGTGGGTTTAATGAGCCTTTGGACGTGGTTGGGATTGTAATACATTTCCGGTGCATGCCTACCGGGTTTTGCTTAGAAAAAGGCTGGTGGGCAAGGACCGACTTGTGAGCGATTGGAATATTAACAGCGACAGGGCCGGAGCGATGCTTTTCCTGGGCAAGATGTTCAGAGATGGCACAATGTTTTGCCAATCGTTCGTGAAGTGTTTGATTGATAATCGAACACGGCACAAACCTTCTGGTGGTCTGATGTGGAGGTTCCTCCGAGCGCGCACTACGATAGAGGTCGCACGTTTAGGCTGAATATATACTTATGAATGATGTGGCTCCTAAAACCAAACAAGTTTCGAGGTATGCTTACTTAGGTAGTAGGTCATGGGACTGTTCATCGGGTATAGCACTTTTATTTTCGTACAAAACAAACTTTTAGTTGAGATATGGAGCACTTCAAGTTAGGAGTTCACAAAAACCATGTGGTACACCTCTATCGTAGCGAATGTCCTCGACAAGTAAGATACGGTTACATTCCCCTCGTCAAATCATGCGATGTTGAGCATGTATCCACTTTCAGCTGGCCTGCGTCCAGCGAGTTCAACGTGGTTTTCATCTGTGTGATACTAACGGCCACCCTTTTTTTCTTCTGCTCCTGACGCTTCTGACGCTTCTGACCAGAGGCCTTCGGAGATGCGGTTTGACAACCTTGCCCGCTGGTGTCTTCTCTCCTTTGGTCAACCTTGTGGACATGTAAGAACCTGAAGCCTAAAATACATACAGTCCCGGTTGACCTGACGTAATGAACAGGGGTGCCGGCCGAGCTGGGCTTGGCTCTCTACGAGAGAAGGGCCAGACCACTTGCATCTAAACGTGTTTCGTAGGAGTGAACCGTGAAACTGTAACCGTTTGACTTGTTGAGCGATGATTTTTTTCACTGGCGGGGCTTTTCATCTGAAGACTTGCCACCTACGAATTATATTTTGACCCGAAATTTACTCTCACGACCTATTTCGTTAGATCCCTAGCCAAGTAGATTGCCTGCCGGCTTTTACTCGCAAATATGTCTGAAACTCTGATGAAGAGGGAGGTATCTAGAGCCCTCCCAGTAAAGAGCCTCGTATTGCTGCCCGTACTGCAGCGCGTGTTAAAAGGCGTTGCCTACGTATTGACGCACCATAAGCCTGCGGCAACCGAAGAATGACTTGACATGCGACGTTGCATCGTTCACTCTTTGAACGTTCGTTTTTATGTTCACGTCGGCGGCGTTATCCCGCAGTGACCTATCGTCGAACGGAGATCTCCAGTGCATCCCTTCCAAGTAAGTGCGTTTAGGTCCAGACACTGTGCGAAGCCACTCGCTCACGACCGACAACCGCATCGTGTGCAAGGGTACAGTAGATAAACCTACAGTAGTATAGGGATGCTTGGTCCAGCAAGGCGGCCTGCTAACTTGTAGGGTGGAACTTGACGGCCTGCCAGCGACTCACTGCCCGATGGGGGGGGGGGGGGGGGGGGGGGGGGGGGGGGGGGGGGGGGGGGGCGTACTCATTTGTTGCTTGCCTTAGTCATTTGACCATTGACCACGCATCCCTTTCGAGACGGAGCACCGATAGGGGGGGGGTGGTTTATTTCCCGATATCCTTACACGAGGAGGTCAACCGCAAGATCACCCAATACGATGGAAGCATGAACTCGAAGAATATTGCTGGCGCAATATGACCAACAACTCTACACGCGCTAGTAATAAAACAACCGTTTCGGTCAACATTAGCATGATCTATACTCGGTTGTTAATCACCTGAAGAGCTCAACCGACCGCAGAAGATTGAGCTGACAAAACGTGAAAGCCCCTTCGTGGGATGTGTTTCAACATGTAGCAGATGTGCGCGTGTTTGCCGAAACGGATGGTCACCCGTTCTAGGTTGGCTCTTGATGCGTGCTACGATAGGGATATCACGTTTTGGCTCAAACGATTCGAGAAGGACCCACTAAAGGCTCTTCAACCCGAAATCATCGAATTTTGGGCTGCAATCTTTTCTGATTGATAGTTTCTCGCCCATGGGATTATTCATCGGGTAGCACTTTTGGCTTCCGCAAAAAAACTATTTTTGGGTGAGGTATAGAGGTCCTCCAGTAACCAGCCTAGGGAAAAAAACATCCGGTGCGTCTGTTGTTATACTTAACGAGAGGGGTAATGCGTACGACGCGTGCTACGGTAGAGGTAGCACTTTTTGACTGAATCGTTTTCCGAACGATCGGGCTCCTTAACCCAAATTCGTCGTACTTTTATTTTTGTGACGAATATTGTTTCAGGGTATACCTTGGTCAGGAGATTTCGTATGCGGCAGCACTTTTATTTTCCTCCATATTCAGTTTTTCGGTGAGGTATGACGCTCCTTAAGTGAGGAGCTCAGAACAAAACATGGTGCACCTGTATCGTAGCATGTGTCGTACGCCGCACGCGCATGTTGCTGTGAGTGCTTCCTCTTTTGCTATCACGGAGATATACAGTAGCCGTCTTCTAAACGGCACATTACTCCCTCGCCCCCCCCCCCTCTTTTTCCGCCCCCTGCTGCGTCCCACTGATCAGCACTGCTAAAGAGTTCGATCTTGACTCGAGCACCAACGGTTATGGCCTCAACCCCGTCTTCAACAACGTTAGGGAGAGCACTTGCGGTGAGATAAATGTATCGCCCGATATCCTATTTTCAAGCACTAACGTGAAATTTGGCGGACTTGCTGCAGCGCAAACTTGTCATTATCAACCTCACGGTTGGTGCCGTCGGGTGACGAGGTATGGTTGAACCATATACGGGTTGTCGCGCCATACACATGCTGTTGATGTACGTGTCGCGTTCCCCGACGTGTTTCCAACCGTACAAAAGATTGCTGATTTTCCCGCTCTTTCTCTCCGCCATGTTTGCCACGCAGGGTGTACCCCCGCCGAGGCGGTTTTCTGCGACGAGGGGTTAACCTGCCAGAGTGGAATGGCCGGCTATACTTGCGGTGAGCATGGGGCGGTTACGTTTGCTCCTGTCGTGTCTAGGTGTAGGGAACCGTAGCGGTCATTGACACGTTTCCCCGTTTCCCGATCTTTGGGGCAGTCATGATGGTCGCTTCAGTGCGCCATCGTTACCTTGAAGCGATGTAATACTTGTAGTAACATACGTCTGTGCACCGATATTAGTTTCGATAGCTGAATTGCTACGACATATCGCACCGTGTCTCACGTTATCCATGTAAGCATGCCGGTTGGGGACCGGACTGTAGAAATGCTCACTTTGCGGTTACCTTTTGGGGTGATGCTTGCTCCATTGTTACAACCCATACCTTTGCGTTCTCGTTGCATGGTTGCCGTGCGTTTGGTCCGGTAATTCGCAGAGTAACGCACCGATGACGTGTTACCAACGCGCACGTCGAACAAGGGGCGACAATAGCGTGATGATCTTGCTGTTTCTTTGGTGAGATGTCAGCCACACGTACAGGCAGATGACTGGACCCTTTGCCCTTCCCCCAAGTTCGAGAAGAGGAACCGCGACGCGATGCTATGAATTCCTGCGCACGTCCGGCAGACACAGCACACCACCAGCGTAACCTCGCATCGGTGCACCTCGTGTTCTACAATGACCTGCCATGGTCCAACCTTAGGTAGAGACGCACCTGCATCCAGTGCATTTTCTGAGGCTCCGCCGCCTCGTGCTACAATAGAGGTAGCACTTTAGGCTGACTTTTTAGGTTTTCTGAACGACTGGGCTCCTTAGCCCAAGCCCGCTGGAATCGCATTCTTGTGTTACCGAAGGTTTCATTTTACACTCAAGACCACGGATGGGGGGATTGTTCATTGGTTACCACTTTTATTTTCCTTCTAAATCAGTTTCAGGATAAAGGTATAGATCTCCTCAAGTGACCACCGTCAGACAAAAAAAACATGGTGCACCTTTACCGTAGTATGCGTCCGCCCTTGAGGACCTATATGCCTCTATACCTGCAGCAGTCTAAACACTGACTTTGGAGAATAATAAAAGTGCTACAAGGTTAACCATACCATCGTGCCTAAGTTACTGTAGTAACGAAAAGCCGACGAGTTGGGATCAAGAAGCAACTCCGCTATTCAGATGTGGTTTCGTTCAAATCGTTCTGCGTCGGTCGTAGCATGCGTCCCGTGGTGCGGCGACCCTATGCGTTTTACTACCGTTATCTTGGGAGTAAAGACGGAAAGCCCTAGAGACACAGCGGGTGCCTTAACCCGCTGTTGAAACATCGGCTCATTTTGTTGAGTAGTCAGTATGATATTCATGTATACCTGGTGTATGTTGCTTGTCCTACAAGTTGTTATTGGTTTTGTCGGAGCTTTTCGGAATGAGGTCTGCTGCAGGAACGCGCCGCTCTGTGGTGCCTTTGGGAGTTTGTTGTTCGTTTGAAAAGTCGGGTATGAGTACAGTTCCTGATTTGAGCTCGAGTCTTGTTGGCATATGTGACTCACTTCGTGTATTATACTGCTAGATGTGCTATTGTATGACGGGGGGGGCGGGTGTTTCAAGCCGATTCAATCGGCGTGGTTGGGTGTATCGTACACATGGCGGTATCCTTAGAATTAGCACCGGGCAGTCGACTCGACATTTGACCCTTTCCCAAGCACACGAAAAGGAACCGCGCAGCCGCGTCACGGACGTTTGTGCACATAACCTCGTATCGGTGCCCCTCGCGTTCTACCGTGCCGTACCATGGCGCAACGCGAGCCCACCTATAATATTCGTCTCATCGAGATGGAATGCCGGTAAGAGCAAAAGGTGTCCTCAATCCCGAAGGCTAAACCGCCTGCTCATTCTATTGTGGGATGGTCTTTTATGGTACTTCTACCGAAAGTGTGAGCCGTGAAGTCGGAACTTCTTCGACAGTTGCTCTGGCGTTGAAACTGCTCCTTTGCATTCTGTTCGTAGTACCGGTATACCTGGTATATTTCTAATAGTGGCAAGAGTAGAGTTCCTTGCCTAATGTTGTATCGAGCTGGTGTGAGTGGCTCACGCGTCGCTTTAGTTCGCCCTTTTGTTGTTACGGGGTAAATTGTTCATGCCATTCAACGGCGGCCCGATCGGGTTGGGATCCAACACTTGGCGGTGTATACCGAAATGCCGAGCGTCATCCTACGGAGTATGCATATACGTAGTACATTTCGTATGCCAGACCGTGGCAAAGTGAAATGCCGACAGCGGGGTTAGTATAGTGACTGTCGTTATGGTTTTATCCGATTAATAGGGTCTCTGCTGTTCCATGAAGCGTCATCGTCCATCGCGTGGTTTGAAAGGTCTCGTTTCGAACCCTTAAGTGTGTTACACCCGTCAGTTAAGAACTCTCCAATAATCCTGGCGTCTCATGTGTCCGGTAGTTCCGTAATTCCGGTATCGCCACAGGGGAAACATAAGTCTTCGCGGGATAATCGCACATGCGATAATTTACGAGGAAAGAAAGCATCATGAAAACCTGGTGTATACACATATATCTGCTGTACCTCATGGGAGTGTAAAAGGACCGTTTTCATAGAGCAACTTTTTCTTAAATATTCCGGTACCTTTGTCCAAGAAAATAGGGAAAAGCGGGAAAAACCGGATTTAATTGGATAGTTTGAAATTTCAACAGAGGGCAAAATATTTAGAAGGCTTCGGATTCCAATACATTTGTGTAAATTATTTTTAGAAAGTATGGGAATACAAGAGTTTGCGCCTAACAAAATATAGGAAAGTCTGGAAAAAGTTACTCGCCAAGAACGACCCACACGTAAAGCGTGCATATTTATCAGAGGCATTTTCGAGCTTGGGTAACAGCTTCATCGCGACAACGGAGTAGGACATACTTGAAGCATCCCGGGTCTTGCATACCGGGTATTGGGGTCACACACAGCGATGTTGCCAAGAACACGAGGAGGGGTAACCTGGGAGAGATTAAAGGGACATGAAACAATTCAAACCTAGGCGAAGCACGTCTACGTTGTAAAGCACACGAGGTTTCTGCTCGCAAGAGGTCGACGACAGACGACACATGAGAGACAAAGTTCAAGACGGCGCGAGGCAAACAAAACACCGCTTTGTGTGCTGCGCTGTTGTAGCGTGGCTGCCTTGCCGCCAAGGAGATGAGACAGACAGTATAGACCAAACTCTACCTAGAATAAAAACCTCCTCGCGATACAAACTTCGAGGCATTTTATGCCGTAGGAGGGAGGGAGGGGGTGAGCCGGCTATGTAGACCCGGTTTTGAATGATGAGTACCTTGGAGGCGGCCGGACCATGAAGGGCGAAGGACATGTGCTACGATGGAGGCAGTCCCAGTGACACTTTCCGGCCGAAACGATTCTGAATGTCGGGGCTTCTTAACCCTAAATTATTTTCGTTTCAAAATGTTTTCGTTGTATCGCTATGCCATTGCCTTGGTCATCAGGTAGGGTCTTTAGTTTCCTCCCAAATCAGTTTTTGGTTTTGGGTGGGGGAGGGGGGGGGTATAGAGCTCCTCAAGTGAGCATACCACCCTCATAAAAGGTACATTAAGCAGGTGCACGTCTCCGTAGCATGAGTCGAAGATAGCAGATGGGATGGAGGAATAGGAGTATACATATAGTGTCCAGGCGGCCCCCACTTCTGATACCTCGACCCTAAGGTCGTACATTTGCTGTGAGTACGACCGATTGGAAAAGTTGAACTAGGTAGGGTCTTCAGTTTTCTCCCAAATCAGTTTTTGGGTGGGGGAGGGGGGGGTATAGAGCTCCTCAAGTGCCCAACCATGTAAGCTGAGTCATACGGCGAACGCGCTCTTTGAGTTTGTTGCGCCGACATGAAAAGCGGTGACGGCCCATGTAGGTTCAGACTTCGAGTCGTCCGCAGGTTTTTAGTTTTTGATGCTTCGTTTGTTACCGACGGTTTGCTGATGTGTGGAACGGAAGTCGTTGTTTTCTCTCCCGCCAAGGGCGACGGAAAAAGGTATCCAATACCAAAGAGTTTGCGACAGAAATTTATTCAGCCCATAATTTCATCGAACTTCAAAAAGGCGAAATTCATTCCAGCATTATTTTGACCGTGTTTGCGACGACCGAATCGCCCGAAATTTCATCAGATCCGCCACATCTGGCACAGTAGTAGCGGGACCTAGCGTGAATATTCCAGCTATCAACATATCTTTAGGTTTGGTATATCAAGATAATGCGAGAACAACCCACTTTGTACGTCGCCGTGCCGACTTCGATGTTTTGTCGCATGAGTAGCCGAGGCGTATGTGTAAAACGAGCGCGTACCGTCCTGGCGTAATTTTGTCTGTAGATGCCTATCGTAGAGGGCAACAGTAGCCGCTACGCCGTCCTCCGTGGCCGACACAGTGTCCACAGCCGCGCTAGAACCGCACATACGGGCCAGCGGTACCTCAATCAGGTTGTTGCGCCCCTCACTTGACCATGTATTGGTGCCTGTTGCTATCGCTCTAAAGGTTGTATTCGGCTGAGTCGGGAGAAGCAATATAGGTGAGGCGGGAAAAATAAAGAGCGCGCCGATTGATGGACCTCACTGGGAGCTAGCTTCAGACCCAAAACAAAGTGTATAATAACACCTTTAGACCGTTCACGGTCAACATAATTACTGTCCGTGACACGTGTTTAATGGCAACACACATGATGAGTCATGCGCACCCGTTACTATTACGCGGAACCATAGTAAATAGGACCTACGGTATACATAAAAAGCTACATATTCAACTGTTTTTACCAATACTATTTGGTCCTATTTACTATGGTCCTCCGTAATAACATGGTAAAGTGTACCGTTACACGGTACCAATCACACAGTGTGCGCTACAAAGAGGGAGACACCTACTACCCAACTCGTGACGGAGACGTCGAGGCTTGGGACGCGAATATATCAGAGCCTACAGCAGTGGTGTTGATCACGCGACAACGGACAATAATTACAATAGCCGGATTGGTTATGCGGGCGTTGTGTGCCGATTTTCGCCTGCATTGTTATTAGTATGTCATTTGCCATCTGACACAACCAACACGGCGGGATAAATGCTGAGTATATACATAAAACATGTGTTTCTACACTCGCTCACGATTATGCTGGAAGCCATTGGGTCGAGTTTCGAATCGCTTAGGCGTCACGAACTTCAATTTTTTAGTGGTACATCCTACTATCACCGATAAAGACATGTTATTATGGACGCGCAATTGTCGCAGTACCTGCACACTATACATACACTACGTGTGCGGGATGCCTGACAAGAAACAGATTAGTAAGAAGGCCAGGAGGACATTTCCAGGAGAAATTGGAAATCGAGAGTCGTTGTATTGAACTTAGTGTAAAACTTACCCTCTACCAATTAGACCAATTAGGAAGTCTGGTCTGGGCCAGCTTTCCTATTTCATATTTATCAATAAGCGGCCTGAACTGTAGTTCTCGAGCTCCGTACCGCCTGTAAATACGATCTACCAGGTAGTTGACATGCCCCCCCTGCTTGGGACATCCCTTTTGCCGCGAGAATAGTCCGGCATTTTCTCGCCTCGTTGACTGCTGTCGAATCGTGGATACACGTTCTGCGAGTCAATTTCCCACAATAAACCAACCCTGAGTAACAGACATCGAACTACAACTGCCACCTACAAAGACGTTGACGCGCTCAGTTGCCACTACATACAATAGACCGCTGGAGGCGCGATATATATGCCTGGTATTTGTAGTGTTCCTATACGTACACCGCTGCTCTCCTCGTTTTTCAAACTTTAATAATTATAATCCGGTCATTTTTCCAAATATATGTATTCAACTCTGTCTCGAAATATAAGGAATATTTTGTTAATATATTTTCCTAGAGAGTGTTCTTATATTTCGGGACAGAGTTGTATACATCGAGTACACATACTTGATTGTTCGTGTTCATTTCGATAAAGGGGGAAAGTAATTCCCCAGTGCGGCGGTACGTGCGTTGCATTTTTATGGCGAAAATGCTTCAACACCTTTCTTTCCTCGTCGAATCTCATCGAGATGTGCCTAACCACGCTACAATAGAGGTATATAACTCGTACGCATAATATTCCAGCGGCAGTACAAAACGGAAACACACAAGGCCCGAACTTTGTATAGATCACTAGGGCTGGGTACCGGGG
The DNA here is from genome assembly GCA_008828725.1 of Saccharina japonica. Lineage (NCBI taxonomy): Eukaryota > Phaeophyceae > Laminariales > Laminariaceae > Saccharina > Saccharina japonica. The sequence goes on along the minus strand of MEHQ01004022.1, from coordinate 1,426,975 downwards.
TTTTTGCGTCGTGGAACCAGGGTGCGATAGAGTCCGGCATTGTGTCCACAACGAAAAAATACATAGTCAAGGGCGGGTTTACTGACGAGTAATTAATGAAATAATGTACCACGTGTTGCATTTACGTTCATACTCGTTCATAGTTGTGCGGGAAGCGATGGAGTCGTGTTTCGGGGCGATTCGGCATCACCGGCTTGGATTTCACCAAGTGGGGACATCCTCCTCGTGTCAACATTACAAACACGTGTTATTAATATTATATACTCCTGTAGGTATCTTGGTTTCGCTTGCACAATCTACGCCGCCGGTGACTTATTTCACGCCCTTATCGCCATACATATGTTTTGTTATCGTTTTTCTACTTTGTCCCGCGTCAATCGAACACTCCCAACCCATATATCCTTCGAAACACGAGACAAAATCTACCTGTGTTTGAGCTCTATCTGGTGAAGCCAAATCCCGAATAAACGTGCCTCGGGAAGAGCCGCTCCGGCGGGCTCCTCTCATTAGCCGAGCGGCGGGGGGGGGCGATGCACGAGGCTTCGCCGCGAACAATGTCTAGTAGTGATATTCAGTTTTCTGGAACGCAAAAAACGAGGCTCCCACCTGTAAACAATGTAGCAAACCAAAACTAAACTAAAGGAAAAACACACATATCTACAAAACTGCAGAAGCAGTACTCGTACCGCTGAACGCTTTACTCACCCAATAAACAGTATATACCATATTATATGAACATTTTAAAAGAAGAATCGCTATATACGGTGAAAAATCACTAAAATCAAAAATGTATGTCACGTAAAGCCACGACCAACAACTTCTCCAGCGTGCTCACAGTCTCCTCTCTCTCATCGATGTCCTCTCTCGCCATCTGCGCTTTTTTTAACGGGTTCCCGCTTGATTACGAGAGTCTTATTAGGCGTTATATTGGGGGACGTACGTAAGTCGCGAATGCCCTGCGATCGTAAGCCACGATAGGTGCACTGCAGGGACCAGTACAAAGCTACACTCAGTAGAAACGAGCCCAAACCGAGATTTACAACAGCGCCAAAGATCAGCAGTAGTACGTATCATAATTATAAAGCACATTGTCGAAAACATAAAAAATAAATGTGGAATGGGCGTAGGCATGCACCAGTTACACGCATTGCACATTACATGCGTATGAGTTGCACGGAGCCTGAGGGGCCGGCATACATACGAAGTAAAATATTAAAAAGAAATGCAAATATAATCAACTGCATATTAAAAAACGTGGGTATCGTAGTGCTCGACCTCAGTACCGTTTGTAAACTCGATCTAGTGGCCACGCTTCCCCACCACTCCGTGAGACAGTACGACGAGCACCCCTTTTTGTTGCAGGAATAGTTAGGCTTTTTCTTGCCCCGTTGACTGGTGTCGGATCGTGGATACACATTCTGCTGGCCAATTTTCCACAAGAAGCAACACCCTTCGTGACAGCATTCGAACTCATCACGTCGACCAACAAAGCAGTTGGGGTGCTCAACCACCACTACATACATACATACGGTAGACCAGCCGATGTACCAGTTTATCGTCGGGGTAATGCTTCACTCGGTTGGGATCTTGGGATAATAGTTAATCTCAACTTCATTTTTTTTTGCGGGGATCCTCTGTTTTATCGATGTACCATACCAGGTGTATACTTACTTACCTGTTAATTACTTGCAGTACATACACATACATACTGTGGTGCGGTTCTGCATACATATATACGCCTATCAAAACTGATCGAACCAGGCGGATTCGGGTTACCCATCATAATAAAAAAAAACTATTCTGTAATGCCGGGCCCCGAGCAATAAGTGTCAACAGCGAGAGGGAGTAGAACTTGAGAAATAGCGTGGAATATGATACATCTAATATTCTCAGCACTTTAGCATATTCTCGTCGTATGGACTATATTGCGGGGGACCAGAGTGTATAGGACCAAGTACTGTTATTTTATGTTCACCAATAGAAATAGGTAACCATATATGTATATATATTGTGTTGTGTGTACCCTAGGTATTATATCCTATCTATGGTTTCCCCTGGTAGTTGGAGCGGCATGCCGCCCGGGAAAGAAACCTTCACTCGAACGTGACTAACCGCCCCCCCACTCCCCCTCATCGCACTCTACTTTTTTCACGGCATATCGGGTTCGCCGCATCCCCAATCGAGTCTATGATAACAACAGGGTGCTACTGAAGCATCAGGAGCCATGAAGAAGCCAAGTGCAGGGAGATTTTCCCTGTTGGGAGTGATGCTGGCCGGTCTGTGCGCCCCCAACGAAGCCGTAGACACGATGTCGGTTACGGAGGGCGGTGTCCAGTTTACTGTTATCCTCTACAAGGGTACCCACAGGCTCAAGTTCCGCTTGGACGGCACGCGCTCGTTCTACACATTCAACTCGGCTAACCAAGTCACGGAGATCGAAGTCGGAAAGGAGAGGTACAAGGTACGTCGTTGTCACAGTCCATGTCGAACGAGCGTATCGATGGAGCGAACGTGTACTTGTGTATAGAGCTGCAATAGTAGAGATCGTTCCGTGTGTATCTTCCGCCACGTCAATCGGCTCAAATCGGAATTTATGTTCAAGATTGCGGCGACCTTCGAGAGTTATAAATATTGCACTGTACTGTACTGTACTGTACTGTACTGTACTGTACTGTACTGTACTGTACTGTACTGTACTGTACTGTACTGTACTGTACTGTACTGTACTGTACTGTACTGTACTGTACTGTACTGTACTGTACTGTACTGTACTGTACTGTACTGTACTGTACTCGCATATAGTGTATGGTACCTGGCGCACTGTAGCAACACAAGATTATTAATTTACGGCATACGTAGTACAGCAGTAGTCAGATTAAAGACAGCGTACCAAGATTGCACGCATACATATTCCGTCACCATACATACTTGTCTAATTATTACAGAGTTGGTTGCTTGCGTAGCTTAATGGGAAATTATCCTGTGTTTGAAGCAACGTCTCTGAAATGGATGGCGTGATGGGTGGTGATACTGCCGTATTCATCATTTTCGAAGGGATCTCTCAAGTCTCGGGAATTGAAACCGAAACCGACGAACTCAACCCATGTGCCAATCCAAAGAACGCGACACACCAATGGCGCCCTAGCTCCAAACACGTCCACACCTACTACGACTGACGACATAAAAGCTACGAAAACAATATTGTATTTTATTACTTGGCTCAAACGTTGACGCTGCAACTCGGTAGACTTCGACACAGACAAACCGGACGGACGCCTGCATTTTGCTACTGTCTGGGAACTCCCGCCGATATTAAACCTGCTGTTTTTCCACGAACCCCGCCCTACTGTTATGGTGTGCGTTTAATTGCTGGTTTTCGGTGTCACTGCAGCAATGGGCTAGTTGCCCCCTCTCCCCGATGCCATGAACGATATTTTGACATACATATGTAACAGTAATAATACCAATAATGCTGATTGGATATAATACGTGAATGTTTCACCATGCGGACCGTGGCGTGCGGCATGATTTTTAAAGTTGCTTGCACGATATCGTCACTGGTATTATGCTGGTGTGTACCAATATCGTGTACGAGTAATAACTAAAGGGTACCACTCTCCCATTTATTTCTGAACATAGTCGTAGCTTGATTTATTTTCGCCTCTTTCAACTTCCGTACAGGTCCTCTATGATACTAACGCCAACCTGGAGGGCGTGGAAAGGACGTCATCAGCAAGACGAGCGCTCGCCCAACAGGAAAATGACGCGGCCGCAATCGATGGCCGTCGCCTAGATTTTGAAGCATGTACCGAGTGTGAGGAGGCGTGGGTCTCGTTGTGCGCAGGCGTGTCTTCCGTGTGCGACTTGGTTGACCATGGCTCTCCATTCAGCGCCGCAGCTGCTGCGTCTGTCGATACCACGTGCGAGTCCTTTGGAAGCGCATGCTCCAGTTACGAAGCCAGCGAGGCGTGCCAAGGCCAATGTACGGAAGAAGGTATGTGCCGCCAATATCACGACGAGTGTTCAGGATGTTATTTATGTACCTGGTATGCGACTTTTTCGACATCTTGGTCGTAAACTGACATTTGATGCAGATATACGTAGAGGTTTGGTTCATCTGGGTATCACTGTAAAATAGCGACCATATTCGAATCCGCTGAATTGTTGTCGTCTGTTAGTGTGTATTGCCTGGTGACCCAACTCTTGGGATTGGAGAGCTAGCCACGATTTGAGAGGTGCCAGACTGAAACACCCAGGAAACCGTAGGTTACATTCGGTACGATGGTGTGTAGTGCTGTCGGGGTAAGTTCGATTTACAGGGATCACTGATGGATGCGGTTGGATAACATCGCACCTTTGTCGGCATTTTAGCGGTCTCAGTGACACTACTACTGTAATGGTTGTGACCGAAGTGCAACGGTGGGGTATACTGTTGTAGTGCTCTCCAATGTATATATGTTCAGTTTATGAGGTGCACCGGTCGCCCCGGTAAACTAGTGGTCAGCTTCAAAGGCTACTAGCAATGGTACCCAGGTTCGAACCCCACCGTGGTGAGATTTTGACTTTATTTGAAAAAATTAAAATAAACCAAGTGCTGAGAGCGCCTTCGTGGCGTGGGTAGGCGGAATCCCACGCAAGTCGACGAGGGAAGAAAATGCTAAAACACTCTCGCGATAAAAATTCAAGGCACGTACCGTAGCGGTGAGGGGGGAGAAGAGCTTACTTAGTGACCCCGGATCTGAGTTACGACTAAAAAAGAGGGAGAGCGAAAAGAAGGGCGAAGATAATAAATGGGATGCCCAAAAAAACAAAATAAAAAACGGCATCCATTTATATGGAAACACGGTCAACCAAACGAACGCCATTCATGCCGTGAACTTCACACGGTGTTTGCACGCCTGCAGCGTGCCAACGACTTACAGTGTACCCATGCGCAATGCGACCACCTTATAATCCTCTGGCTTTTCCCTCTCCTTCGCATGTTTGCCGCGTCCGGACTTGACTGCTGCATCTCAGTGGTCGGCTTCAGCGACAACTCGTGTCTTGACCCTTCCAGCGACGAATTCAAGTGCACCTTTTCGGGAGATACAACTCTGTGAGATAAAGCAGTCGTCGTGTTTTTGCAGTAGTTTGGTACACATGATATCCGGTCGGTGAAAGCGAACCATTTGTCAGTCGTACTCGATCCCTAGAATACCGGAGGGACCCTCTTGCGCGTGACCAGCCCAAGCAACAGCGAGTGCAGCGAGTGTGCTGCGTTTACAGAGGGGGTGCTACATCGATGTCCCTTTCTACGGGGTATCACTGGTGCCTCGAGAAACCCGAGGCCGTATGCTACACGCTGCGATGGTATCAATATTCTGCTTGCGTGGCGCGGTATGTACTCTGACTGTGGCTACTCTTTACTGGTACTGATTTACAGTAGACTTGGTGCCAGCGCAATGTGCGCCATGATAATGAACCTGCGGCTGTGAGCGCATGTGAGGCAACTGTTTCGAAAGGGGCCAGTAGGCCGTATATCACACCAGTGATGGTATACTGATTATTTTCTTTCCGGGCGAAGTAACAGTAGTATGTTGTATTCAGAATTCCAATAAATATATATATACGATATATATATATATATATCTGACGGAATAAAACCCCCCACAAAACACCATATGTTAACGGATCCGCAGTGCTTCATAGATAGGTGTGCAAAATCTCCGTATACCTACGTATTTTTTCGAAACCGGCGGTAGCTTCCGACTCTGACTAAATATTGGGAAATCACCTTGAGCGAGCCTGTACGAATACTGTACAACACGTTGTTTGACCGTGTCCGTGTTTTTTCTACTGTACCTTCCTCCGAATTGCAGGGACCTCAACAATTGCGACCTAACGGATGACGACGTCCCCTTCTTCCCGGCGTGCTTCGAGGAGTTCAGGAAGACCAACATCGAAATACTGTGAGTGCCCCGCACAGCGGCTGACAACGTTCCTGGGGCATGGCCCATGCGCCGAAGCTGTGACATATTTTAGGATGACGATATACACCTTGTGACGATACTGTTTACTGCATGTATCCAAACGCAGCTTCGAGTTCCCTACGTACTGCTCCGGGTAAGCCAAGGAAATCAACACTGGGCGTTTGGACCATACCCGGAGAGGACGGAAGGGCTGGATTTCAACCATGATAGCCGGTGTAGCGTGTGCGCTGTGGATGCCGTGAATAAGGCCACAAACTGGTGTGGAGTGGGAAATTTCCGCGATGTTTCCAATACTTGGTATACGACTCGTACAATTATAGCATTGCAAAGTATTCAGCTATGATATGATGATTATTTGTACTGCTGTAGTTGTACGTGGACATGTGGACGGTATTATTGCAATAATAATAGCTCGTAGCTGCAAATTGTCAGATGGCTAATTAAATAGTATACTGATTACAATATACAAAGGTTCCTTTTCGCGATGTGGTTGGCTAGAAATCACGTGTGGAAAAAAAAGAAGATAAAATCGCCACCATTCAAGCGCAGTCCCTATTAAGGGGCCCCTTCGGTAATCATGAAACACGAGTATATATGTTTCAACTCTCAAGTACTCGTGTTTCATGATTACCGAAGGGGCCCCTTAAACGATGGCAGGATAAGGGTCAACGATGTGGGGACTTCATAATGTGGTCGCGATGCGTTTCCTGAGGTGACCACAGCACACATACCACTGCGAAAACAGCTGCTTCTCACAAAGGCTAGTAGTAGAGCTTGCAGCACCGGTCATGTCGTACTGCTGCTGTTGCTGCTGCTGCTGTTGTACTGTTGCTATGTCGCTGCTTATATTTCATCGTGTACTGGGTAAATACATTCCGTCGCTTGCGTGTTTGCTTTTTGTGGCATCCAGAACAAGGAAAAAGTGTGTTTGTATATATATACAAGGGCTCCGCTCCGCGGGCGGCTGACACCGCCCGCTACGCTCGTGCAAGGAAAGGGGCAAAATAGGCCCATGATGGAGTGCAAGCACCGACTTGAAAATGCCAAGAGGTTAATGGTGCATACAGCAAAGAAACGGCGGACTTGACACGCACGCAAAACATGCTCGGGCTGCACAGTATGGCTCCATGCTCCAGAACAACAGAGCTGTATGCTCCAAAGAGAAAGCACAGCTACACGGCTCACAACACGACGCTGCGTTGCTGGCTGTTGTTGTTGTGGTCGGTGCGATTTGTGCATTTTTCGTGAGTATTTGTGGTATATAATACAGCCACAACAGAGTAGTACTTCATGCTTTGTATGTATAAAAGAGCAAGCACAGCACATCACACTAGTCGTCGAGTTGTGAGGTATGAAAGACAGAAAATCCACAAAACTGAGAAAGACGTACATACATCATCGTACTCGTACTCGAACAAAACGGCAGGGGCTACGAACAAAAACAAAAAAAAACTGTTGGAAAAAACAAATCAAGTGAATACGAAAAGTTGATTTTTAAAATATAATCTGAAACAAAAACCCCGTCGGGCCGTCGGGTCTGTGATGCGCCGCCTAAAGAAAAATGTATGGTACGCCGTTTGCGTTCTGTCAGCCTCGGCACTCTCCGCCCCTCCGCGATCACCTTGCCGTCGATTCGGAGAGGGGGAGAGTTGGCAGTATACATCACACCTGGTACCATGTATACAAATATATGGTACCATTCTATTCTTCAGATGTACGATATTCTACCCTTGCCCTGTATATATACCCATGATACTATACTATTTTCTAGATGTACGACATTATGCACTAAATAGCATATATATGCATCCTTGATATATGCCATACTTTATCTATTACTCGTAGGTGTGCAACTATTCTACAGTAAATATATAGACTATGATACCCTGTTATATATCAACGATGTCAGACTGCCTTGTATTGTCTGCTGTTGTTATACTGTAGATGTGCCACAGTCTTGACTATAAATAAATAAAACATACTCTACTGATTTACCACACCTTTACCTACCAGTAGGTGTGTCTACGATTTTCTACGGTACAGTTTGGCTACTACAGTATATATCCATGATGACATATCATTTCCAATATGTACGATTCATCTACGGCAGCAGCATGAATTACGCCCTTCGCCGAGGGAACATTTGCCGGCCTGTCCAAGATGACGTTCGTGTGAGCGCCACCCCAGTCAACCTGGTACCAAGTATTTGTTTACGGGACACTTTGCTCCCGAAACGCACCCAATGCCTGCTGCCGTGAGGCTGATGAAGCTGCCAAGACATGGATGGGCTGGTTTTGTTTACAGCACCAAGTATTGGATGGGCTGGCCTTGTTTACAGCGCGAAGTGGTACGCAGTGTCGGATATCACCCGGTGGTGATTAAGCTCTGACGAGGCCGCTAAACTATGCGTTTAGCCTTTAACTTTGCTTTATAAATATATAGCCGTCATATTGACGCCACTCTTCACTACCTTTGATCACGTTCGCACTAGTTATTATCACGAGCAGACGAAGCGCGGGCCACCTCTAGAATAATGAAGTGAATTTGCCCTCCGGTTGTCTCTATGTCGATCATGAAATATGCGTCAAAGAAAGACGATGCCTTCTCCTGCTCACCTGCCGCCGTACCCTGTACTCTCCGAACAATGATGGTGAGCCGTGCTGTTCCGTACGTGATAAAACAGTACAGTAGTTTATTCCCCTTTTCGTTTGTTTTCGCCGCGCTTGCTGTGATGATATTTTTCCCCAGGGACCTGAGCTTCAATGACCTGGTGAACGTGCCGCTGGGACTGTTCAATGGCCTCACGAATCTCGAGGAGTTGTGAGTGTGAAATGCTGTATCAGGTTGCTTGTCTCTCGCTCTCGATGTACGCTTTGATCGACATGTTACATAAACCCGGGCTTGAAATGCAAACCCAGGGGAGGGGCGACTGTAGCGAATCATAGAGTGAGGTCAATACTGTAATGTACAGTAGTATGGAGCCATTTGACGTTGAAGAAGTGTGCAAGCCCAGTAGATAGAGCCAACCCGTCAACGCCTGTGCATGTCTCCGTCGTACATAGCCATCTTGCTGTGATCGCACCCTCGTGACACCATCACTACTGTTTGTTCACGTTCGTTTTATGGTATCGTTTTCGCTCAGGAATCTGCGAAGGAACGCTCTGGAGAGCCTCCGCCTGAGAGCCTTTTCCGGCCTTGCAGGCCTCAAGAGACTGTGAGTATGGGGCATATGTGAAGTCACGAAGCTGTAGCCGTTGGCTGCGGCCCGGTCACACGACCTCCTCATCAATATTCTACGCGTCCCTACACTCTAGAGAAACCTTTTGTTTAGAGTGTAGGCAAGCCGAAATCAAACCGCTGAATTCGCAGCCACATCGACACTGACTGCCGGGTAACGAATACCGAGATAGCACCCGACGTGTAGGCCATCAACCGTTGATAAATTGGATTGCATCCTTTGACTATCCCTGCGCTTAAGACACTGCCGAGAAGGACACATAATTTTTCGTACAGGAGTTTCGCTACTCAAGTTCACTGTCTCATCCTCTTGATTGGTTTGAGGGTTTGCTTGGGGGGCACGCTTATCCTTGCAGTATTGGTGTTGGAGATATGGGTTGCCAAGTGCGTAACCACCACCCAGCATGACGTTGCTGTAGTTATCGTGACTGCCATTTTCTGCATCACTAACGAAATATCACATTTGTGTCGACCTCCACTCCGACTGGGACGTTGAATGCTCCAGGAATCTCTTCAACAACGAGATTACGCCCGAGGGTCTGCCCATTGGTCTCTTCTCGGGGCTGTCCTCACTGCAAGAGTTGTGAGTGCGGCTGTTCAAGGGGCATCACGTTTATGTGTAGAGATTCTCGCGACGCAATGCTTGACTTTCACGGGAGGGTGGGTGGCTTACATTGACGACTATCCTGAAGGTTTAGCCTATTGACATTGTTTATGGTGTAGCTATTTCGCGAATCTCGCCATGTTCTCGGCCATGATCATCCTTCAGTGAATACTCACGTCAACGACAAAGCGAGGTTGCTTACACAACGCATCGTGTAGTCCGGTATGCTTTCGTTGCCGGTATAGATAGCGGTGACGCCGCATGCTGCGGAGGTAGAGGTTCAGGCACCTGCGTACAGTTCATGTTGTGAGGCTCCTCGCTTGGGGAGCTCTATACTAATGTAGTAGCAAGTCAAAGCACCTGCATACAGTGCATGTTATGAGGCTCCTCGCTTGAGGAGCTCTATACTACAGTAATACTAAGTCAAAATATGATTTTAGATTAAACTGAAAGTGCTACCCGACGAACAACACCATGGCCTAAGACTACAACGAAACATAACACAATGTCACAAGAATGAAGTTTCGACGACCATTTGGGGCAAAGAAAACCCGATCATCGAGAAAATACTTGATAGCAAGAAGTGTTACCTCGATCGCAGCACGAGTCTTGCCGAAACGGTCAAATTCAACGTTTTAAGGGTATCTCGCTGTTCACGGAGGAGTCTTCTCCACGCCGTGTGCCATCTGGTTGGCGCTACACGAACAGCTTTGGACAGTATGCTCTGCGGTAGTTATTCCCTACTCCATCTAGGAAAGAAGGCGGTTAGTACGTGTTTACTACAACATGATACCACCAGGGCCAGTTTCACAGTAGTTGTGGTCCACACTACCATTACGAATGCACGAAACCTTTAATAGTCAGTGATGATAATCGGAGAAAATAGGTTTAACGTGCATATATGTCGTAAACTTCAAACTTCCAAGCTCAGCTCATCGCACGATTCAGGCTGAGTGCGCACCTGTCTGACGAACCCGTCGACACCGGAGACTGGCCTTTCTATCTCGACTGGGGTTGGCATGGCCACAGGTCGTAAACGTCGCACGAAGTATACCTACTCCCGATGTCCGCGACGAGAGACGACACGAACACTTGCCACATGCCATTTGACATTTCACATGTATCAAACCTCGTAAAACGTGCGCTTGATTAGGGATGGTTTCTGGCTTACAGTAAGTGGGTCAGGTAGTGACAGCGAGTCATGGGTGTAAAGCGCCGGACGAGGCTCGTTGGGTGTGCTTGCACTAAATATATATTCAAAACCTCCCCCCTGCACTCCGTATCTATCAGGGACCTTGGGGGGAACGTGCTGCGTGATATGACCAGTCTGGTGGGCTTGTTCGACGGCCTTACGGAGCTCATCGACTTGTGAGTGCTGCGGTAGCAGGGCTGTATCAAACGTTCCCGAGAGGTATATGCCTCATTGGAAACCCCACCTGCGATATGTTGCCTACCCGAAACTACAGTAGATAAAAACTCACCCGGACTAAGCAAAACCGGTCACGAAATGGGTTTCAAATTGGATCGCGTAGTTCCTTAGCGGAAGTGCTCCATTAAGGCGTCACCTTTCGGTATAAAGCACAGCCCTTTGCTGAAGCACGGTTCGTGCCGTTGACCGGTTCGGATTCACCACGAAAAAATCCCGTGGAGATAACCCTTGAGGTCGTTGCCGAATCGGTTTTTCATTCAATATGGATGTATCTTGGCAGAGCGAGTCTCGAGTGCCTGTCGAGACGCATGATAACCCATTTATGTTTTTTTCTGGACTCTCGGACTGCCCGCGTTGGATCGTCCGTGCTGTGTTTGTGGCGATGTTTCGTCGAGCCAGAAGCTTCGGCGAAGCTGGGGTGCAGACCGTGCCGGACGGATTGTTCGCAGGACTCACGAAGCTGGAAGAGCTGTGAGTATCATACGCGGTCCTGCATATGCACAGTATGGCCCTGAAGGCCATAGCACAGTTTATACGGCACGTTTGAGAAAGAGGACCACCTTCCAAGGAATGGTTTGTGGGCATTCATGTTGCTGGAGCTTGAATAGTGCTGCAGCGAATATTTGCGAATCCTAATCTTCAAAGCCGTCCTAGCATGTACAGTCCGATGTTGTATAAGCTTGCCTGTCGGAAGCGCTGGCAGAGCTGTCCATTGCAGGTTGTCAAAACTTGTTGTTGACGAGTTTGGTACGAGGTCCTCAGGTTTACGCGTTCGCAAAGTCACACAGCAGTTGGTATGCCCGTTTCAGAAACACAGCCATGGGGTGGATCCGTCTGCCGGTCCACCCCTTGCGCTTAACGTCCGCATCTTAGTCAGTGTCACAGTAGGAACTTACCGGTACGTCGTACCCCGGTCAATGTGGGTTTCAACTCATCCCACGGCAGGTAGGGGTTGCAGTTAGGTTTCGCCTTCTGAGGAAACATTGTCTGAGCGTTACAGCTCCTCGAGTGAGCAACTGCGGGTTGGTACCATAATGTTACTTTGAGTGTTTGTGCGATAGTTGTGCGTTTTTATGGTGTATGCCATCTTATACACGCCCCTACGAAGACGACTACCGACGATATACGTACGGGTTTATCCCGGCGATCCGTATACAATATCGCCCCGGGGCGTACAGAACGCGGAACTATATGCCGAACCCATCAAATTGTGTACCGAACCTCATCGCCGATCCTGCGATGCACACAGGCAGTTTTTTACTCACAGTCCCTGCGCTCGTTCCCACGGTTGGCCGGCACGCCTACCTAGGTCAACCGTGTAAAACTTTGATTTCGACTCCGCGATGTTCCGGAACAATGTTTACATTTGATATCCGACTTGTGCCGTGCGATGTTGCGATGTCGCGGATCACCAGGAGCTTTTACTTGGACGGCGTGGACAACCTGCCCGATGGTTTGTTTTCGGATCTCACGTCATTGCGTAATCTGTGAGTTCGATCGCAGGCGCACAATACAAACCGCATAGCTGCCTCGAGTGAATCTTGTGTTGTGCGCGCGCAGACACAGTTGAAGGGAAACTGTACGAGTCCACATTTGGGATCGAGGGGCCAGTACGATCATGCTGACTCCGCCGCGCCATCTGTTTGACTGATGAAAACACAATATATATGCATATGATATATCTCCTTGTTTGATGGATCCCTTACATGTAACTGCCTTCCAATTGGATTTCCCTGTCCAATCCTGCAGTCGTTATGTAGAGGATTGAAAGTTTCTGTGTACTACAGAAGTACTGAACATAGTTCACAACTTTTGCTCAACCGTGCCTGCGTCCGTGCGTATGCTGAAAGGGACTTGCTAGTACGGCTTGGAGAAGATAATCGATAGAAACCAAACATCAGAAATTTTGTTTTGTTTTTTCTCATCCTATTCATTGTCTTCGAACTTCCATATTTCTCCCTCCCTTGTCGTAACTCAGATCCGGGGTCACAAAGTAGGCTCCTCTCCCTTCTCCCCCACTACGGTTCTTGCCTTGTATTTTTATCGCGATCATAGTTCTGCATTTTTTTCCCTCGTCAACTCTCGTCGAATATTGCTTACCCACGCTATAATATGCGCTCTCGACAGCCGGTGTCATTTGACAAAAACAATCTGCATGGGTAGAATCGAACCCTTGACATCCGACCCAACAGGCTTCGTGGCTACGAGTTAGACCACCGGGGCGACCGGATGAAGACATCAACCCTCCCTTGCAATGTCTTTGTGACGTCAACCCTATACACGTTGACATATCGCGCTGCGGGTTCGTGTCCGGTCTCATGACAGGGACTTCATTGACAACGCCCTGACGGACGTGGGATCATCGCTGTCGGGGCTGACGGAGCTGCGGACGCTGTGAGACTCCGCTGCAAATAGCAGTGCATAGTCTTGGGTAGAAGCTATCTCAGTTACTACTGTAGATATACGCGAGTTATAGCCACATGGTGAGGGTACTAGCCCCGAGTTTCCCAACACATTGTATGCCGCTCTGCGGTCATATGAACGTGCAAGGGCACATAAAAAAAACCTACATTGACTTCAAAGGTGTTTCGATTTGAAGCGTAAACCATTCGTGCCGTACCGCCGCAACAGCTTCGTAGAATAGTTATCCCACTGTACTCCACTCGTGCTCCAAGAGCGTATCCTAGATATGTTTTCAAATGCGGTGATGTGAGCCCTAGATGAGGAAAAACACAAAGTACACGGCTGCATTGAGCATATCTTACGGAGGCGTGTCCGAGAGCACATCGTATTATATTTGTAAGTGGCCTTAATGTTGGAGATTCTCGATATCGCCCGCTCGCAAGGAACTCATCCCAAAAGGAGATGGACAGGCCGTTGTCGAGCGACCGTGTATCTAAAATCGCCATGTTAGACGACAGATGGCGAACAGTGGCGGCTAGAAGCGTGGAATCTGGGTGCACTATGCCAACGAGATGCACCACCGATGCAGCTTGGAACGTGTACGAGTAACAAGCACCAATTCGCTGATGGTGGCGGTGGCGATCGGGCGTGTTCACAACCCTATACCGTGCTTGTGATGTGTCTCAGACATACGCTCGTCTGACCTTACCGCTCGTTTTGTTTGGCCGAGAAGTCTTTATAATTACTGCTTATCCCTAAGTTGACATACGAGCACCACCCCCACGTTACTCGACCAGGCTTTTGCCGTTCAACGATCTGATCCTAACTGAAGACACGTTCTCGGGGCTGGTGAACCTGGAAAAACTGTGAGCGATATAACGTGCCTGGCATTTGTACTTTGTGTTTTCTTGCTCTTGCCTCTAGTGCATCCCCGGATTTCCTCGCGTTTAAACTGTAACGAGAAGCTAGTGTACGCTTGTCAGCGTCTGAACCGCTTGACTTCAACTGGGCCGGTCGAGTATCTGCGTCACGTCGCTGCTGATTTTCCTCGTTCACCTGTTGCGGAGTGTGTGCGGACTTTTCCTGTTGTAGTTCATGAGGGTTTTTCGTTGGCCATGTCTTGTTTGGTCGTGGTAGAGTATGTACGGATACCTGGTGGTGCTTTGCTCTGAACCTTTCAAGACAGAACACGATATGTTTAGTTTCTTCGTGGGCGTATACGATGTAGAACGCTTACTGGCATCAACAAACCTCCTCTTTCGTTTCCATTGTGTTGCTGGTGGTGCTGGTGGTGCTCTTGTGGTGCTGAGCAGCGACATGGAAGCATGCAGCCTGACCACGTTGCCGGCTGGGGTTTTCTCTCCCTTGGCGAACCTCGACAGGCTGTGAGTTTACCGTCGCCAGTGCTGTGCTGCGTTCGTGTACGTTCACTATACATTGGCGAACGAGAGAAAGCGAATACGACGAGCCGACCCGCTTCGCGTAGATCACCCCTACTTGAGGACCGGATATTTTACAGCTAAACATGGTTTCGTACAAATGACTCGTGCTACGACGGTAAGTAGTGTTTTTTTAAGCCCAAGGTATTGCCCGCCGGTGGGTGATCCTTAGCTGCGCGTATAGCTTGTGGGCACAGGTGTGTATTCGTCATCCATGTCAGACGGATGGCCTACTATTTCGATGGTTTGTACGTCCAGGACGCGTGCTACGGTGGAGGTATCACTTTCTGGCTGAATCGTTTTCTGAACGATCGGGCTCCTTAACCCAAATTCGTCAGACTTTCATTTTTGAGACGAATAATGTTTCAAAATATACTTCGGTGATGAGATTTCTCATCCGGCAGCACTTTTATTATCCTCCAAAAATCATTTTTTCGTTGAGGTATGACGCTCCTTAAGTGATGAGCTCAGAAAAATAATGGTGCACCTCTATCGTAGCATGCGTCGTTGGTGTTCTTCTTTCGATGGATACACCCGTAATTTGTAATATTGTTTGTTCGGTTGGCTCGTTTGATCCTGCCAATACTTAAAGTAGGGGGCATCGTTTGTATCTTCAGTAATGTACACCGTTGGCAATACTCACTGGACCGTGTTATCTTTCCAGTTTGTGTTGACGTATAACTGTTAGTATATAGTATATAATCTGAAGGGAAACCCGATTGGAACCAAAACAAACGGATGAAAAGTAAATATCAACCGCCCCTCGCGATGTCCTTGCCTCGCTAACCCTATTGGACTTCTATATATCGTGCTGCCGGTGGCCGTCGTGCGTCATGATAGGTTCCTGTTCGAAAATGGTTTGACGAGCTTCGACCCATCCCTGTTGGGACTGACGGGTGTCCGCACACTGTGAGATTTACTGTGAATGCCGTGTTCTAGCATTGGGTGAAGGCTGTCTTGGTTTACGTGTAGGCGGTGCTTCCGCAGGCTGAGGATACGGACCCAGAGGCTTCCACACTGTGTATCTCTCCGACACTATGATAATGCAAAACACCCAAGTATGCTTAAGCACTATTTTACTGTGTCCATAAAGACGCACTATCCACTCGTGCGCTCTGTGGTAACTAAACCGCTAGTAGTATCACCAGCTGCGCCCAACACTGTACTATTTGACTGAAGTCTGAGTAGGCACACTGGTTGTGCTATTAATAGAGAGTGCCGTCGCTTAGCAGACTGGTTGTCCGGTTGCTGCATTGGGGTCCGCGAAGGCATGCGTGCATTCCTGTCACCCTGGTGAAAGTACACTGTTGCGGTTGTGGTAGAACACCGTACGCGATGCCAACATTGTGCCATTAATTGCGTATTCGAAATCCTTCACGCGTGCGATCGAGGATACTCCCGCCTTTCGTTGGAAACCACAAATACTGGTGTGGTTCCAGTTAGCATGTATATAACGCAGCCGCGATTTAAGCGTATACAGCTGCAAGTATGATATGTTCCCGAGGTGCGCGATAGCGCACATCGTGTAGGCTGTGGAAACTGAGCCAAGCGTGGAGCTTGTCGATCTCACCCGTTCGCAGCGCCTCCTCACTAAATAAGACGGCTTATCGCTAGCCGGACGTTTAATTTGGTGAGAGTTGTAGGCGGGCGGTGGAGACGGTTTCTGGTCAAAAACGTGATGGCTACAAGAGAAGCGTGGTATCTGGGTACAGTATGCTACCCGATATATATTACTAATGCAGCTTTCAACCTACTCCACTAACCTAGCAGTCGGAATTCGGCGTGTTGACAGGGCATTCTTGGGGCAACGTTGTTTCCGTGCCCCTGGGACGCGCTCGTCTATCTTTGCTGCGGTTTGTACTCGATACGACGAACGCATGGCTGACTGCTGCCGCTCGATTTCGTTGTGAACACCGACGCCACGCTTCTCGAACAGAGAACTGGGAGACAACGACCTGGTGCTGACCGAAGACACGTTCACAGGGCTCGAAAGCGTGGAAAGGCTGTGAGTGATTTCGCGTGCCTGGTTGTCGTGCTTATGCTCGTCTTGCGTTTGCCACCAGTTTAAGTACCTCGCCTACCGTTTATTAAGAGCCGTGGTTTGGCCTCATAACTACAATAGCAAGCTATATCCAATACCGATCTATTGTATACAAACACGTTTGTCACTCGCGATATCTAGAGCACCGAGGTTGCTACACATACCGATAGAAAGCGTTACCAGTATTTCACCACGCGTGTACTCATGTTTAAAAAGTAGTGCGCTTTGCAGTGCGTTCAACTTTGGCCATCGACGTGTCGGACCTTACTTTCCAGTGGTCCACACGCCCGTCTCCCACGCACAGAAACCGTAAAACATTTATTTGCACCCACAATAGTGTGTACCCAATACCACTATTCGTGCGATACAAATTAGTCACAGAGTAGTTCACGCATTCGAAGGCAGAGATACACCTGCATACAGGTGCACCTGCGTACAGTGCATTTTCTGAGGTTCCTCCCTCGAGCAGCCCCATACTATTACTGAGTCAAAAAGGTGAGTTAAGACAAAAACTCGAAAGCATCTTCAACCGGAAGAACAGTCCCATGGCATAGACCTGTGTACGTACAACAAAACGCATCGAAAACGAAAACAAAACATACTGGCATTTCGTTCATGTTGGGTTAGGGAGCGCCCCATTATCCCGAAAACAGTTTACCCCAAAAAATGCAAAACCTATCGTAGCGTCTGTCACGCCTGAGTGTTTGCCATTTATTGGGCATACCCACCATTCCCAGCATGAGCACTCGCAGTTTCGTTTTTATTCCATACCGTCCCTTGACGCCGTTGGAACAACATATTCGAGTGTTTTACATCCGTTGCCGTGCGATATTTCGTTTCGGTTTTAATCCTCAGGGGTCTGTCTCGAAACGGACTGACAAGCTTGCCTGCGGGGGTGTTTTCGGGACTTCCGTCCTTGACCTCGCTGTGAGTTTCGATCGGGAGCGCGCATGACTTGCCGTAGGCTTGCCTAAGATGGAGAGCGTTCAGTTTGGCGTACATAGCGTCCTGCATAGTTACCTTGACTGGGTCTTGGTCTTCTGCGTCCGCTCTCTAAAACTTGTAATTGTGGGACGCCGTGTATTCGACAAGGCTATCACCGCTGTGGTTATCACCTCGTATTCTAGGAAGGTTTAGGAGTCACAGAGAACGGGAATCGAGGGAGCTTTGTGGGGTGGCCAGCCGGTGGTATTGTTTTCAGCAGTAGGTGAGTCGTGGAATAGTTTTCCTGGTAAACGATGCTAGCTACAGGAAAAGCGCGGCATCTACGTGTGCTGTGCGACCGAGAAGTACCCGCGATGCACCTTGCAAGCTTGCAGCAGGGACCAAAATGCGCTGATAACCGGATAGACAACAGGGTGTTTTTCGACCTGAATGCCGAGCTAGTAGTGACGCGCGTCAGAATAACTCTTGTCTGACGTGGTTGTCGTTTGTATTGGCTTAAAAAATCAGTCGTCGACTGCTGCGACATTCATTTCTTCCTGAACACCGCCTCCGCTTGTTTCTCGACCAGGGATCTGCACCGCAACGAGCTGGTGCTAACCGAAGATACTTTCTCAGACCTCACGAACCTGGAACGTCTGTGAGTGGTTTGGCATGCAGTGGTGACTAATTGATGTCGTTGTCTTGACCCTGCCTGCATTGTAGTGCAGGTGCACTGCCTACCGTTCCAAGCACGCCTTCCAGGTATTAATACTACAGGATTGTGAGCGTCAACACGTTTTACTGTGGCTGGGAACGGGCGATTATCTGCCAGAGTTTATCCCCCTCCGCGCCCCAATCACCTGCTGCGGAATTGGCAGGAGTCTAGCTTAACGTTATGAAGTTTTGTCATTTGTAATATATCTATCTCTTTGCCGCGATGTACGGCACACACATGCGGTGGTCACGTCGTCACTGTTTCTCGATAATGAATTTACATTGGAACCAGATAGTTCAATTCCTCGTCGATAAATGCGATTCAGAACGCGTACGTATATACCACAACTTGGCCTGAGTCTAGCAGTCGGCGTTGTTGGTGTATTATTTGTTACTGGTACCAACGACCCCCCTCATACATTCCCGTCGGTGCTCGGTATTTTTACCAGATTCCTTGGGCGAGGTGGCTTGACCACCTTGCCTGCTGGTGTCTTCTCTCCTTTGGGAAACCTCGTGGAAATGTAAGTAGCTGGTGTCAAGGCTGTGCTGCGTTCTTGTGGGATTTTTAGAGGTCAACTATTACGGGGGACCATAGTAGAAAGGACCAAAAATAGTGGGTAACAAATGGTAAATATCTAGTTTTGTGTGTGTAAGGCAGGCCATAGTAAATGGAATTGGTTTTTGTGGGTAAGGTAAGCCCTATCTATTATGCTCCCCCGAATTACTGAACATTCTGCCGTCGGCCGGACACCCTGAGCTCGACACCCTTATAGAAGAGGGGCTTACCACTTGAGGCTCACGGATCTTTGGTATAAATGGCCCGTTCCACGGTAAGCGTATAACACATTGGGCTCGAACCCATATCACTAACGAACGTCGTACACCCGCGGAGCTACCGATGTATATGTTTGGGATACTATTCGTATTCACGAATCGTGGCGGACTGACGACAAACAAGGCAATAGTTGTCTCCTTCATGGTAGATATTGCACACAAGACTGCGCGGTTGAGATGTATATGATCTGAATCTTGTTGACAACGCGTACTAGCGCCTACGGTGGCTTCGGTGAAGTCTTACGAGGTCTCGACGCCGTCGAGATCATGATTCGCCAGACGTGTGCAAATAGTCTGGCAATAATTAGAGTATTGCTGTCGCGACTGGACGGTTCCTTCGAAATAGGAGAATGGTCTTTAAATATCGTGGTCGGGCCTGGGTGGAGTCGGTATTTACCGTTCGTACACGATGTGACCACCAACGGAAGATACCGCCCCCGACGTTTTCGTACCCTGTATTTTGCTCTGTGATAGCATGAACAAGAAACAAAGCATCTATCCTAAACCGGTCTTGGATGTGTCCCCAATGAATCACGCAGCACACGTGAGGCTCTGTGGTAACAGAAAAGTGATTAAAATCACCTACTGCACCTTACGTCTTGTTTCAAGTTGAAATACGAGTTTTGCGTCGGGGTTTTGGACCAATAGCAAGCCAACACTGTTTGGTCCATAGATGGGTCGGCAACCTCGAACGCATGTCTGCATTTAGCCCCCTTTTGTGATGGTGCATCATTTTGCTTTGTGCATTGACTCATGTACTCGAACTCTGTCAAACGCATGGCAGGTGTGGCTGTAACGTTTGAACCCACCAAACACTCCTGTCGTGCTGTAGGCGCGTGTCATAGGCGCATTGAACGTGGTCCAATGATACCTAGTTCTCGGTAAATCAATCAAACTACACGACTGCAGTGCGAGTATTTTCCCAAGACGAGGGCGCGAGCGTACATCGTATTGACAGTAAGAGTAGGGCGTCAATGGTTGAGCTAACCGATACCTTCCGCTCCCAAAGAATCTGCCAAGCATGCTACGGTAGAGGTTCCTTAACACAAATTCGTCGGAATTTAGTTCTTGTGTTGCCATATTATTCAGTAAATACTCAGGTCGAATGCTTGTTCATCGGCTAGCGCATTTGGTTTCCTATCATATCCGTTTTGTGGTTAGGTAGAGCTTTTAATTGACCGGGCTCAGAAAAAAGCACGGCAAATCTCTATCGCAGCATGCGTTCTGCTTCCGCTAGAAGCAGACGTAGATAATCACTGTTGCGGTGGTAGGTTTCGGCTACAGCGGTCGACGGTTGGTGATGGCGGTTTTCCAGCAAACAATGGCGGCTAGACAAGAGGCGCGGCATCTGGCTGGATACACTATGCCAACGCAATCTCCCCGCCATGCAGCTTGCACCTGGAAACATCGAACCAAAATCCTTGACGATGACGTTGACAACTATACGCCGCGCTTGTGATGTGCGCCTTCTACGAGAATTTGTCTGGCTTTGTTTGGGTTTCTATACGCTCAACAAAGAAAGCAATGGCCTACTGATCGCCCTAACCACCGCTCCCTTCCCCTCCTTGGCCAGTGTGCTGGGAAGCAACAACCTGCTCCTAACGGAAGATTCGTTCTCAGGGCTCGTGAACCTCGAAACCCTGTGAGTGGTTGTGTGTGCCAGGTGTTTGTAGGTAGGGTTACCATGCGCCTGCTTCCAGTGCAAGTATACTGCCTAGCGTTAAAAACGCGCGGCTGATATGATACCTTATGGCAGAGGCGCATTTGTTTTGTTCGTGAGGGTTTTGCCCCTCGAGAAGCTCTGGACTTCGCCCAAAACATCGTAAAAGGAAGGAAACAAACGTGCTACCCGGAGAACAGTCCCATGCCATAAGTACACAACGAAACATAGCGCATCACACGAATAGAATTCCGAAAAAAAGCATTGTTTGAAGGAGCCTCGTCATCCCGACGCAGAGTGAGCCAAAACATGCTACAGTTCTACCTCTATCGTAGTACCCGTCATTTATTAATAGTGTAGACATTTAATCAGGTGGCAGGTTCACTTCAACTATACGTATGCCACACTTGGAGAAAACCTGTTCGGCGATTTTTGTGTTCTGACCGACGGCGCTCCTCAGCTCAAGAACTACCCAACCCCACTAGCACTGCCACCGGTAATAGAAGTACCATATGATCTCCTTCGTAATGTACAAACGACGCAAATATATTCGCGTCCGCATTGGTACAGTAGTGTTTTAGAAATTCAACTCGTCAGTGGACCGGAGCGATGATCGTCCGTGACCCACGTTTGATCCACCCCGGGTTACCTGAAGATTGGTGGACGCGATGTTCACGAGCCGTTCGTGAAGTAGTTCGATGTGTCATCCCTCTTTTGTGGTGGTCGTGCACGGTACAAACCTGTGGTTGTCGGGTCGTCGTTGCTTCTCGACAACTTACATAGTAGAGTGTGTTCTTCGTCAACGTGTGTATGTGATTCACAGCTCACATCCTCTGCAACATGGCCAGCGTTCAATTGTTATCAGCTGGTTTTCATATATGTCCTGGTACGAACGGTCCTTGTTTCTCGCCCCCGTCTGTGTGTGCTGGTGGTGCCCTGCAGATCACTTCAACGGAGTGGGTTGACCACCTTCCCCACCGGTGTCTTCTCTCCCTTGGTGAACCTCGTGAACCTGTGAGTCACCGGCGTGTAAAATATGCTGCATTCTTGAGTTTCAATTTTGGAGAAACCGCAAGCACGCATTCGTCGGCCGGTTCACTTGAGCTCAGCTCCCTTCCATAAGTGGGGGCAGAGCACTTACAGCTAAAGACGAATCAGCAACGACAACATCGTGATACAATACCTTCACAATTATACCTTTGAGCTCCGGAACATTGCTCACTGAGGTGCAGCTCTTCAACCGCCGAACTGAATAGACGTATACTTCGCGTTTTCTTCTGAAACGAACGGCATATTAAACTACAGTATGTTGTTAAACGCCTAGCCGATGGAAGTGTTAATCAGGCTTTGTCTTGCCGCATTTCTAGAACCCCTTTGCTCGAGTGGGGCATGTAGAGCTCCTTAAGTGATGGGATCTCACACATATGGTTGGCGGTTTTACCCCGTACTGGAGCCTGAAACCACGGTGCTAATCACAGAAACATGCTACGGTAAAGGTACACACCTGTGTACAGGACATTTTCTGACGGCAGGGCCACTATTAATAGAGGAGCTCTATATCTCATCCGAAAAAACAGATTTTGGACGAAACTAAAAGTGCTGTTATCATACCCGATGAACAATATCATGGTCTAAACACAACAATGAAAACTATTGCGCGACACGAGAATGGCATTCCGACAATTTTGGGTTAATGAGCCTTTAGTAGGTCATTCAGAAAACGTTTCAGCCAAAACAAGGTATACCTACCTCTATCGTAGCAGTCGTCCACACACGTTTTGCTTCCAATGGTTGCTGACCGGTTAAGGCCTCATATGAGCAACTACACCCGCCCGTCAAACACATATACTACAGTAGTACACAAGGTTTAGCTACGGCCGTAGTCGGTAGAAGATTTGGTCGGGCTGGACAAATACACGTATCGGATGTCGCGTTTCGGGGAGCCACTGAGCTCCCCATATATATGCGGATCTCATGAAATAAGGCGTCGCCGTTACCGTGGCGTTGCAATGCGGCACGCGTGTACTGAGTCCACGTTGTATGGACGTTGCATGCATGCCGTTGTACCCGAAACATTACTGCGATGACACTTGAGTCCTGCGTCCTTTCCCCGTGCTTTCTGACGTATGATGTGTTGATCTGCAGTGACGTCCGGTTCAACTTTGATCTCCAGTGCCTCCCTTCCAGGTAAGTTGTGCCTAACCCTCGACGTTATACGCACCACACAAACGCACGAACGAAACTCCGCCATTATGTGTATGGCTCCAGTAGAAGTTACACCGTTTCCGCACCGAAGGTGATTAACCGTTTGCAATCACCCCGCGTGGTGTTGAGAGAAGGTTAATAAGGCTTACGTCGCAGTCATATTTTTGCCAAACCACTAACGCGTATGGTCTGGAGATGATTCGTCTCAACAGCACACTACCGTACCCCGTACCCCGTGAGGCTACATTGCGGCATGTGGTCTTGCTTTGAACGACATGCCTCCTTGTAGACTCATCCCAGGGCAACCATTGACTTTTTATCTCCATTCTGACTGTTTGATATACCCAACTGAGATACTTCTGGTTAACACGATACGTGTACTACTACGTTCAGATACATTATAGCGCATCGAAATGTTGGTCGGGTTTTCACGAACAAACGATTTCCAAGTCATGATTCGGGACGACATAGTAAGCTCCTTGTGTGGTGAACACAGTATATGAGGCACCCCCCCTTATCCGTGGCATTGCTCCGTATCCCTTGGCGTCACCCTCTGCTGTTTCGAACTGAGCAGCACCGCTACGGACATCGACGTCAGCGACGACGATGTTTTGGACAGCACTTGCGGTGAGATCAACCTACGGTACTCGTTCGCTCAATTCAACTGTAAACCTAAACAATGGCACGAAGCCTGCTGCGTGCACGCCTCATTTTCAAGGTCGCAGTCGATACCCGTGGTGCAACGAGGTGCTGGACGGTACCAAGGACACAGGTTCGCTGCATGTTTTTGTTTTCTCCGATGTTTTTCCATACCCATAAATCACTGGTGTATCCGCTCGTTCTTTTCGTCGTGTACCTTGCAGAGTGTACTCCCGTCGAGGCCATCTTGTGCGACGATGGGTTGACCTGCCAGAGTGGAATGGACGGTTACACTTGCGGTGAGCTGCGGGCGGTGGTTACGCCGTTGCTCCTGTCATTTATTTAGGCGTAGGCAAACTCGCAGTCTGCACGCCTCAAACATACCCCCGAACTATAGGGCGTTGAAGAAGGTGGTCGGAATTCGCCGACCTTCACTGAACCGCTGCGTATACTCGCAAGCATAGCTGTGGACAAGGAAGTGTGCTTCGATAGCCCCCTTTGGCGAAATATCGTACTGTGTCTAATACGCGTTGCTGACGAAATTCATGCTGTACGGGGGCCAGTAATGTGGCACAACCTATACCTGATGTTAACCTTGTGAAGTGACGCGTGCCTATGATACTGCTGCCACTACCCTAATGGTTCACCCCCTCTTCGCTTTCGCCGTACGTTTCGTTTGGGCAGTGGCCGAGTAACACGCAGGTTGGACGATGTCAAGTATCATCAAAGCTTGAGGAACTACAACCGAACGGTGTCAGTATTCATTGTTGGGATATCGGGCACATCAGAGCAGATGCCTGGACACTCCGCCCTTTTCAAAGCACACGAAGAACCATCGATCAGCGATTGTACGGGCTCTTGGGCACGTCAGGCCAACACGGTACCTCGGCGCAACCTCGAATCAGTACCCACGTGTTCCAACCTGGTGTGCCACGGTGCAACGGGCCTATCGACAATATTTTTGTCGTGTGGATATTGAAAGTCTCAAGGGCTGAGCGTGTCGCGAAACCAGGTGGTTTCAAAAACAATTCTCCGCCGTTGATTTGTTGTGAGTCGTGATGTCAGTGGTTCGGTTCGGCATTGGATCTGGCGCGGAAACGCGCTCTTTTGTGTTGGCTTCAGAAACATAGAGTGGATGGGATACTAATGCATGTTTGTTGTCGGCATTGGGGTCATGTCGTGCATGACATATCCCCCAGTGTGTTGTTGCGACGAGGTAGTTTGTACGCGCGATCCAAAGGCAGCGAACATGCGTATCCGTCCACATATATGGCGGTGTATTTTCTATGGATTGAAATCTGGCAGATATCTCGACTCCTCCCGCTTTCCTGAGCACACAAAGGTGGACTGCGCCGAGAAGTTTTTTTATCTTGTCATGGTGCAACGAGCGTATGTACCTTATTCTACACGTCGAGATCAGTAGTCGTAGAGCAGAGGACATCTACAAGGCGGCCGCTATACTATCCGCCTTTGCTGTGGAATAGGGAGCATAGTATTTGTACCTTGGTCTCTGTCATAAAAGTGTGAGTCGGGTTGTTAAAATGTTTCGACGTGACTCAGGCACATGATTGGTCTATCGTCCTGGCGTCTTGAGAAGAATGGTGTGCATTCTGAAGAACGATAGTGAAACAACATAATCGTTGAACTCGAGTATTGATGGAGTTAATGGCTTCACGTGTTGCATTCAATTGCCAGGAGGATTTGCTAACAGGGAGTGGTTTCTCCATTTCGAGAAAAGGTGGCGAGTTGCCGAATCTTACACGTGGCGAGTCGGTCTTCTGAAGAACGCATGTCATCAAACATAATATGTTTTGAGTACCGGTTGAGTGAGAGCGCCAACAAGATTTCGTGGGTTGATGCTCTTTGCCACAAACTTAGTCTCTGTGGTCCCTGCTGCCCCGAGGCATAACCCGTTATCGTTCCTCGATCTACTAAATACGTCCCAATTCGAATGATTGGTGGGTTACTCCCGTCCAGCAAATATGTAGGTGTCGAGTGTAGGATCGCCTGACGTGCTGAAACGCCAGAATCGTAATGTCTCCGGTACTACCCGTTGCACCACGCCCGAGTCGTTACGGGTGAGTGGGAGCACGAGCCTTTCATGCGCCACGAAAGGATCATGACACAAGCACACGGCGAAGTGCAGTGCACATCAGTCTTGCACATAGTTTGCGATGTTTTCTATGATGCGATAGGGATCCCTCATTGTTTCGGCCAATCTAACTCGGATTGACGAGGCTCTCGACATGGAACATAATACCCAATACCGCTGCAATCGCGTTTGTGGTTTTCAACAGTGATCGTTATCTGGCAGCCACAGCTACTCTAATGTGCCTGGTAATACGAAGAGTATCCTGACCAAATGTTGAGCCAAACGCATATCTTCGAAACATTCTAGAGAAACCATAAGCTTGCCTGCTGCATGAAAATATAGATGGGGTCGTAGTTCGGCTCGCCCTCCAGGTCGTCCTGGTATCACCGATGGTATTTCTGAAGGAGTTTCGCTCACCATCCTTGCCCTTGCCGCACCTCCGACCAACAGTCTCCGTATGCGTTGGGCAGCAGGAGACGAGCTAATAGGTATCTGCCGTGTGTTTTGTATTTCTTTTGACAGGGTATTCGCACGTAGATATATGCTCGTACTTCGGCAGTTGTTATGCGGCCATTCAGGTCTACACCCATCATGGACAATGCCATGGCGTGAACTTCGTGGTGAACGAGTCTGTCCGTTGCTGTCAGTCTTCTCTCCCTGGTGCCGGGGGGCGAGTTGTGTATTCTTATCACATTTTAAACATTTATGTAAATAGGTCATGTTCTTCACGCTCCAGCCTAGTAGTAAGTATAGCCAATACCTAACGGTGAACCATAAACACAAATTAAAGTCGATGGCCAATATTTGAATACTTTCAAACCCGGACACTTCTCTATCTCTCCCTAAAACCAAACAGGCCACGAAGGGACCAAGCCGAAACGTACGACTGTCGTCCATACATATCTTCGTTCGTTCAAGCAAGAGCAACGGTAATGGACACAACCCGAAGCGATGACCCTGTTGGTTGTGGTGTTCGATATGTCTCTCGCATGTGGTCTGCTATTTGGAGCAAGTCCTCAGGTACACCCGGTCGACATTTTAGCTGGAACATGTACGTATTAACAGGTCTGCACAATATATATATATAAATCAATTTTTGCTACCTTTCAAGACAAGCCCAAACCCTTACGCTAACCCTCTACCCCTAACCCAACCGCAACTTGAACTCCAACCCCAACACCAACCGACACTTCGGTGCGAACCTTAGCAGACCGTTTTATGTTTCCTTGGAGGTCTGTGTATATGTTTATACAGGCTGGTTCAGGCATATCACCCAAAATTCATTCAGTGGCGAATGTCCACGCCGTTTTTTGGAGTTAGACCCTGAATTTTGGCACACGTGTTTTATGCGCCCTACCCGAGACTTTAACCGATAGGGTTTTTTTTTTTTTTTTTTCGTCATATATTGCTTGTTTTGTAGTTTTGTGTGAAATTTGGGTCTTAAGAGATCCAAAATTTCCGGCGAAAAAAACAAAAAACAAAAAACCCATTCGTAAAAGGCTCGGGTAGGACGCATAAAACACGTGTACCAAATTTCAGGGTCTATCTCCAAAAAACGGCGTGGACATTTGGACTTTTATGCGGTAAAAGTGCAAAAATAGGCGTCGCCTCGTAGTTACTTAGTTTTAGTATATAATCGATTTTGGGCGTTAAATATGACTTAATGCGATCATACGCAGTCAGATTTTCGAATATTTGCGTGATACTTTGTACAAACATGCCTTAGACCACCTGGAAGCGGCTCGTTCAGAAAAAAACAAATGGGGGAAAAAACAGGTTTTCCTACGGAAACTCCTGACTATTGTTGACCACTTTGAAGGCCTGTGATTGGCCGGGCCACATTTTCGGCGGTAGCGCCAGTTCTAGGTCCTTGAACAAAAAACTGGCGACGTCACCCTCTTCCACCGTTCATGGCGGTCAGTATGATACCAAATATGTGACATTGGAGTTGCTATTGCATGCGGCATTCGTGACTGACGAAATTTTGGGTGATATGCCTGAACCAGCTCGTACCAACAATATGTCGTAGGATAGAGGGACCACGGGTAATAAACATCAAAACCGCTTGACATTTGGCGAGATGAAGACTGATATTGAGATCGAGGTTGAGATTGCCTGTTGTCGTCAATGTTGACGAGACGATCACGATTGACGTTTGTCGGGATTTGTTTTCAAGGATTGATCGGCACTGTTTCCGGGCGCAATCTCGACCACTGGTGTAGGTACACCTATCAAGCTACTCAAGCTGGGTTTCACCTTTTTTTTGTCTGCCGCCATATGCGCAAATTTATTGCACCACCTATCTGTTTCTGGCAAGCTGCAACACCAGCCATCGTACACACACCAGAAGCCAGGACTGTTAACCCGGCGACCTTACTTCTCAGCACAAACGCCCGAACAACCTACGAAACCCTTCGAACGCCTCCTAACGCAGACGACACAGGTCAGCTAATAACATCGACCGCCGGGCCCATTCCGAAAATGTTCTTTCCAGTACACATATCCGAATTTGGTAGGGCTATTCGTGAAGCTCACGCTGTCTGTAGGACTGTTAAAGTATGGTCAATAATCACCTAATTAATCACGACTAATTTATTCATAATCTACAATCAACAAGGATTCATCACATCACGTGATTAAAATAAATCACCAAAAATAATCATAATCAACACGTGATTATGAGTTGATGTGTGGGTGTTCTTCACATTAAACCTTCCTTTCTACCCGTCGAGATCCCGCACACCCAGTGTCCGTGCCGATTCTTCATCCTAAAAAGTTACCAGTTATGTGATCACGAACCTAAGACAGAGATACTACGCTCAGTGCAGTAAGCAGAGTAGACAATGCAATGGCTTATACGACAGGGCAAGACCCACCCTGCTAGCAATCCAGATGCATGAAAGAGAAAAAAGAAAAGGAAAAAATAATAAAAATGAACACAATAAAGCAAATCAACCTTCAAACAATCAAACAAAAGCATGACAACATAAAAAGATGTGCAATCCTATTCACCACGCTACAGTGATAGGTAAATAACTGGTAAGCATATTCCAGCGGCAGGACAAAACGGAAACACACCAGGCCCGAACATGGTATACCATACATCACTAAAGGGCTGCGTACCGGGTTTTGGGAATTTCAACCATGGGGGTGCCGTTGTTTTGGAACCAGGGTGCGATAGAGTCCGGCCCTGTGTCCACAACGCAAAAATACATCGTCAAGGCGTGGGTTTATTGACGAGTAACTAATAATAACAATATATACCACGTGTTGCATTTATATTTATACTTGATCATATAGTTGTGCGGGCAGCCATGATGGAGTCGCGTTTCGGGGCGATTCGGCATCACGCGCTTGGATTTCACCAAGTTGGGGACATCCTCCTCGAGTCAACGTTTCAAAAACTGTTATGAACCACGTACTGCTGTAGGGGTATCTTCGTTTCACTCGCTGCACAACCTACGCCGCAGGTAACTTATTACACGCCTTTATCACCATACATACGTTTCGTTATCATTTTTGACTGTGTCCCGCGTCAATCGAACACTCCCGACCCATATATTGTCTTTGAAACACGACACAAAATCGACGTGTGTTTTAGCTCTATCTAGTGAAGCCAAATCTCGATTAAACTTGCCTCGGGCAGAGTCGCTCTCGAGGCCTCTCATCAGCCGGGTGGGGGGGGGTGGGGGGCGATGAATGAGGCATCGCTGCTAACAATGCCTAATAGCGATATTCAGTGTTCTCTGGAACCCCAAAATACGAGGCTCCCACCTGTAAACAATGTAGCAAACCAAATCAAAAATAAAAACAACACACACACATATCTACAAAACTGCAGAAGAAGTACTCGTAGCGCTCAACGCTCTACTCACGCTTTAAACAATATTCGTAGTCTATACCATACGAGAATATATTATATGAACATTTTGAAGAAGAATCGCGACGACAATGGAAAATCACTAAAATATATATATGTATATATGTCACGTAAAGGCACGACCAACAACCTTGTCCAGCGTGCTCACAGTTTCTTCTCTCTCATCGATGTCCTTTCTCTTCATGTGCGCTTTTTGTGAACGGGCTCCCGCTGGATTAGGAGTCTTATGAGGCGATATATTTTGGGGGACGTACGTAAGTCGCACATAATGTCTTTGGACCCTGGCGTCACCGTGAGCCAGGATGGATGCACTGCAAGGACCAGTGCAAAGCCACAGTAGAAACGGGCCCACACCGAGCTTTACACCAATGCCAAAGCGATCAGCAGTACCCATCATAACAAAGCACAGTGTATTCTCATGCTCATACGAGACAAAAAAACAAGTAAACAGGGCGTACGCGTGCACCAGTAACACGCATTGCACATGCATATATATGAGTTGCACGTATAATATAGACTGAGGGGACCGCATTCATTCGAAGTGCAAAATTAAGAGGAAATGCAAATCTAATCAAATGCATATACTAAACTAGGTGGGTGTCGACGTTATCCACAGCGACGAACCTGGACCCGCGCCATACAAAGCCGGCCTCGCGCGACCACTTCTCCTGCCTTCTGTGGGTGGGCGTTTTTTTTGTTTTCCCCGCCCCATTCACAGCAGTTTCTTTACCCTCCTAGGTACCACAGGCATACACTACAGGACAC
This sequence comes from Saccharina japonica, assembly GCA_008828725.1. NCBI lineage: Eukaryota > Phaeophyceae > Laminariales > Laminariaceae > Saccharina > Saccharina japonica. The sequence goes on along the minus strand of MEHQ01004022.1, from coordinate 1,396,140 downwards.
CAAACAAAAAATAATCAGGCTACAGTAGTAAGGAAGACGACAAAATATGAAATTCGAGAGTCGCACATCGAAGTTATCCTGGTCTAAAAATCACCCTCTCTCTCAAATAAGAAATCGAATACGTTGGCCAGCTTTCCTGGTTCGTAGTCCTCGAGCTCAGTACCGTTAGTAAACTCGATCTCCACCCCCCCTCTGTGAGACAGTACGACGAGCACCCCTTTTGTTGCAGGAATAGTTCAGCTTTTTCTCTCCCCGTTGACTCGTGTCGGATCGTGGATACACATTCTGCTGGCCAATTTTCCACAAGAAGCAACACCCTTCGTGACAGCATTCGAACTCATACCGTCAACCAACAAAGCGGTTAGGGTGCTCGACCACCACTACATGCATACGGTAGACCAGCGGATGCACCACTCTATCATCGGGGTAATGCTTCACTCGGTTGGCATCTCGGGATAATAGTTAATCTCAATTTAGTTTTGTTTTTGCGGGAATCCCTCGTTTTATCGATGTACCATACCAGGTGTACTTACTTATATATATATATATTTTAGTGTGGTTCTGAATATATACACCTTATCAAAGCTGGCCGAACCAGGCAGATTCGGGTTACCCACGATAACTAAATATATATATATATATATTCTGCGATGCTGGGCGTCGAGCAATAACTGCTGACAGCGAGCGGGATTAGAGCTTTAGAAAATGCGTAGAATATGATACGTATGATATTCTAAGCACTGGGGCATATCCTCGTCGTATGGAGTATATTGCGGGGGACCAGAGTGTATAGGACCAAATTAAATACTGTTATTTTATTTTCACCAGTACAAATAGGTAACCATACATATATATATATATATATATATTTTTTTGTGTACCCTATGTGGTATATACTATGGTTTCCCCTGGTAGCTGGAGGCATGCCGCCCGCAATAGAAACCTCAACTCGAACGTGACTAACCGCTACAACCCCCTCTCATTGCACTCTTCTTTTTTCACGGAACATCGGGTTCGCCGCATCCCCTAATCGAGTTTATCATAACAACAGGGTGCTACTGAAGCATCACGAGCCATGAAGATGCCAAGTACAGGGAGATTTTCCCTGTTGGGAGTGATGCTGGCCGGTATGTGCACCCCCAACGAGGCCGTAGACACGATGTCGGTTACGGAGGGCGGTGTCAAGTTTACTGTCATCCTCTACAAGGGTACCCACAGGCTCAAGTTCCGCCTGGACGGCACGCGCTCGTTCTACACATTCAACTCGGCTAACCAAGTAATCGAGATCGAAGTCGGAAAGGAGAGGTACAAGGTACGTCGCTATCACAGACCATGGCGAAGGAGCGTCTTGAAGGAGCGAACGTGTAGCGCTGCAATGTTAGCAATCGTTCCGTATGTTTCCACCATGTCTACCTGTGGTTGAAATCGGAATTTATGTACGAGAACGTTGCTGCGAGGTTCGTCTTGTAAATGTTGCACTGTACTGTACTGTACTGTACTGTACTGTACTGTACTGTACTGTACTGTACTGTACTGTACTGTACTGTACTGTACTGTGTAAATACTACCGTACCTTGTGTACTGCCGTAGCAATACAATATTAGTTGACAAATATGTACGTACTGTATGTAGTACAGTAGCCAGATTAAATACAGCGTACCGAAATTGCACGCATACATATTCCGTCACCATGTTTCCCTTTTAGGGAGTTGGTTGCTTGCGTAGTTTATTGCAAAATGCAACATGATATTATGTATAAAGAGCAACGTTTATCTACTGGGTGGCTATACTGCTGGATCAATACACGTTCCCAAATGATCTCAAGTCTCATAAATTAAAGCCGAAAGCAAGGCGCTCAACCGTTGCGCCAATCCCAAGCACGCGACACACCAATGACACCCTGACTCCAAACACGCCCGCATCTACTGACGCCAAAATGTTATAAACATGGTATTTTATTATGTAGCTCAAGCGCTGGCGCTGCAACTCAGTAGTCTTCGACACAGACAAACCAAATTAACGCCTACACTTTGCCACTGTCTGGAAACCCCGCCAATGGCAAACCTGGTATTCCACGAACCCCGCCCTACTGTTATGGTGCGCAATTAGTTGCTGGTTCGCGGTGTCACCACAGCAATGGGCCAGTTGCCCCCTTTCCCCGATGCCATGGATGATGTTTTGACGGACGTAACTGTAGTACCACTAACAATAATGATGATTGCATGTGCGTGAATGCTTCACCGTGCGGGACGTGACGTGCGACGTGACTACTTGCTTCCACGATATATCGTGTCTGATATTATGCTGAGCTGTATAAATACCGTGTTTACTGACTATTGCGGGGGGGGCACAGTAAGTAAAACCTACGGTACACAAAATAAAACCTATTTATTTTCGTTTTTTAGTAACAACTTTGTTTCGTCCTGTTTACTTTGGCCCCTCGAAATAAAAAGAGTACCACGCTCGCTCCCATTTCTGATGAATTAATTGTTTTTTCATTCGCGCTTCTGTCAACTCCCGTAAAGATCCTCTATGACACTAGCGCCAATCTGGAGAGTGTGGAAAGGACGTCATCAACAAGACGAGCGCTCGCCCAACAGGAGAATGCCGCGGGCGAGATCGACGGCCGTCGCCTAGAGTTTGAAGCATGTACCGCATGTGAGGAGGCGTGGGTCTCGTTGTGCGCAGGCGTGTCTTCCGTGTGCGACTTGGTCGACCATGGCGCTCCGTTTAGCGCCACGGCTGCTGCGTCTGTCGATACCACGTGCGAATTCTTTGGAAGCGCATGCTCGAGTTTCAAGGCCAGCGAGGCGTGCCAAGGCCAATGTACGGAAGAAGGTATGTGCCGCCAAAAACACGAGTGTTGCAGCCCTTAATGTACCTACTATGCTTGTTTTAGTATATTGGTCGTACACTGACTTTCGTTGTAGCTGTATTGCTTATTGGTTCATCTGGGCACTACTGCTGGAAGTATAGCGGCCAGATTCGAATCCGCTGAACTGTTGTCTGTTTATGCGTATTGCTTGGTGGCCTAATTGTCTTGCAAAATTTAGCCACGATTGATCAGGTGCCAGACTGAAACACCCGGAGATTGCAGCACGCCGCCTTCAACCGAAGATGGTTTGTAGTGTGTAGTCGGGGTAACTTCGATCTACGAGGAGCGGGTGTGGTTGGATAGACAGTTTCAGCCGTGGATAGCATCGAATCTTTGTCGGCATTTTGGCGGTCAGTGACCTTCTTAGTTGTCACCGAAGTGCAGCGATGGGGTACTGCTGTTGTAGTGCTCTCCAATGTACAGTAGTATGTACACTTTACCAGTTATACCGCAGTCTTTGTAGATGGAAACACTGTCAACCATACGAAAGCCATTCATAATGCCGTGGACTTCACACCGTGTGTTTCACGTCTGTCTGCGGTGCCAAGGTCGCACAGTAGTATACCCATGCGCAATGCGTCCCTATAATCCGCTGGCTTTCCCCCTCTCCTTCGCATGTTTGTCGCTTCTGGGCATGACTGCTGCATCTCAGTGATCGGCTTCAGCGACAACCAGTGCCTCGACCCTTCCAGCGACGATTTCAAGTGCACCTTTTCGGGAGATGCAACTCTGTGAGATAATATATAGGGTTCAGAGCAGTCGCGTTTTGGCAGTAGTTTGGTACACCTGTTATTCAGTCCGTAAGCGCGAACCACTCGTTAATCGTACTTGGTCCCTAGAATACACGAGCCCCTCTTGCGCGCAACCAGCCCAATCAATAGGCAGTGCAGCGAGTGTGCTGCATTTACAGGAGATATGCAACATCGATGCCCCTTTTGCACGGGGTATCTCTGGTGCATCGAGCTACCCTAGGCCATATGCGACACGCTGCGATGGTACCAATATTCATGGGCCGGTATATATTCTGATAGTGGCTACTCCATACTGGTACGTACTGTTTTAGAGTCGAATAGGTGTAAACTTGATATGCGCTACAATGGCCCTGCGGATGTGATCTAACCGTTTCAAAGGGATCAGTAGGCCGTATATCACAAGTGATGTTACTGAATATTTTCCTGGCGAAGTAACACCAGTAGCATCTGGGATTCAAAGTTTTATAATCTGTATCAGTCTGTACATTTTGTTTTTTTTAATATTGAGAGTCAGACGCACGGGTCGCTTGTACTTCACAATTGGGGTGCACGTAACGAAAGAAGAGTCGTCTCCAGAATATTGAATGGGTTTCATGTCTATACCTATATGTCGGAGCACTAACACTGGAAAATGGCGTCCCGAATACTAGTAGAAGACCAGAGCCTACGAGATGGTTCAGTGAGACCACCCCAAATTTGGGCAGGTACAAAAGCCATGTGCAATATCCCCTCGAATGTCACATACCTGGAATCATACAGTACAGGACACCTAATAAGAAACAGGCTAGGAAGAAAGCCAGGCTGAGATTCAGAGGAAAATAAGAAATTCGGGAGTCCTTATCTTGAAATTAGTGTAGAAAGCACCCTCTCTCAAATAAGAAATCCAGCCTGGATCATATTTCCTGCTTCTTATTATGTGTCATGTACCCTACTGACCACCATGATGAACAGTGGAAGAAGGTCACACTGACCTGTTTTCAGTTGACGATCTAGGGCTAGCGGTAGCAGCGAAAATGTGTCCCGACCGACCATTGGCCTTAGAAAAGGTCAAAAACAGTCAGGCGTTTCTGTAGAAAATTCTTTTTTTTTGTTTTTGAACGAGCCGGTTCCAGGTACAACTTCAAGGCATGTCTGTAAACAGAATAGTATGAATATTCGACGTCGTGTCTGCCTAGGGCCAACATCAAGCCATTTGTAACGCCCAAAGCTGATATGTACTGAAACTACGTAAGTACCAGGCAACTGCAAAATACGCGTATTTTGCGCACAAAAGCCCAAATGTTCAGGCAAGTGCTTGGCGATAGGTCCTGAAAGTTTGCACACGTGTTATTTGATAAAAAAATAAAAACAAAACAAAAATAACGGAAACCCCCTAAAACAAAATACCATACGTTAACGCGTCGGCAGGGGTTCATAGAATATGTGTGCAAAATCTCCGGACCTATTTAAAAAAAAACGACAGAGAAGCTTCCGACCCTGACTAAGAATGATGGAAAAATCACCTTGAACCAGCCTGTACGAGTACTACTGTACTGAAGAACGACACGTTGCTTAACAGTGTTCGGATTTTTTCTACCTCCCTCCGAATTGCAGGGACTTCAACAATTGCGACCTAACGGATGACGACATCCCCTTCTTGCCGGCATGCTTCGAGGAGTTCGGGAAAACCAACATCGAAATACTGTGAGTGCCCCGCACAGCGGCTAACAGCGTTCCTGGATGATAGTATACGAAGTACCTCGTGATGTGACCGTTTGAAACTACATGTATGTATGTATCTAACGGGAGCGATTCGAGGTACGGACGTACCGCGCCGGTAAAGAGATCCACACCGGGTAAGCGTGTCAACCATTTACCCGGAGTAGCATGGGCGCTGTGTGGATGCTGTGAGTAGCACCACAATCTAGTGTGGAGTGTGAAATTTCCGCGATGTTTCTTATATTCTTGGCGTACTCTATTAGCATAAACATTCGTAAAGTTTTTAACTATGATGCTTGGTAGGTATATGCGGAGATGTGGACAGTAGCTTGTAACAGTAGCCTTTACCGCACCACTGAATTATTATCTAGGATAAAGTATGGAAATCGGGGAATATTTTATTATATACCTTTTAGTGTGGTCGACCAATTTTTCAAAAAAAAAAAAACGCCTGCTTTTTTCGAGACAAAGCTCATAAGGGTCGGGGCGGGGACGGGGTTGGGGTTAGGGTTAGGGTTAGGGTTAGGGTTAGGGTCTAAAGTAGTGTTTTCGGCGTTTTTCTAAATTTTCGGTATCATAACACTGGAACCACACGCGGACCACAACCAAGTCCCCGATTTCCATACTGTATCCTATATAATAATTCAGAATTGCGGTAAAGGCGACTCGCTTGTAATAGGCGCTATTAATAGCTGCAAATTGTCAGATGGCAACAGAAATATTCGAATAATAATTACACTTTTATACAAGGTTCGTCTGGTGTGGAGTGTGAAATTTCCGCGATGTTTCTAATATTCTTGGCTGTATTAGCATAAAATTTTGTAAAATATTTAACTAGGATGCTTGGTAGGTATATGCGGAGATGTGGACGGTATGCTTGCAATAAGCGCTATGAATAACTGCAAATTGTCAGATGGCAAACGAAATATTGTAATAATACTAACACTATTATACAAGGTTCGTGCCCGAGATGTGGTTGACTGGGAATCGCGTGTCGAATCCGACAAAATCGCCACCAGTCAAGGTCTATCCCAATTAAACGATGGCACTATAAGGTTTAACGATGTGGATTAAAATGGCCTTAATAATAATGTGGTCGCGATGCGATTCATGTGGTGACTACAGCACACACACTCGAAAACAGATAGTTCTCACAAAGGCTAGAGCTTGCAGCACCGGTGCAACTGTCGTGCCGCTGCTGCTCAGTTGAATTGCTGCTGTATGTCTCTGTGCTGCTATTATATCGCGTTCGCTTTTGGCATCCCGAGGAGGTGTGTCTGTATACTTCATGCCGTCCTGCCCCCTGTGCAGCGTACATTTTATCAAGGCACCGATCTACTGTAGATAGTATACGCTCGTTTCCCTTGCACGCGACGACAGAAAACAAAGCAAACACACGCGCATGTATGTACACACAGCGGCCCCGGCAACGTTGCTACTCGGGGAAGTACTGAACGTTTGACAGGGAAAACACTAAAAAACATATACATATGACGACACACGCCACATATGTTTTTTTTTGTAATTTTTAAATATATAACCATGAAGGGGCGGGGGCGGGAAGAATTTCGAGTAAAGGCCCTTTTGGCCCAGAGGGGGGAGTTGGCAGTACATCGAGCCTAATACCGGGTATAGAAATCCATGGTACGTACCACACTATTATTGTTTAGATGCACGATATTCCACCTTTCTTTGCCCTCTATGTACCCATGGTAACATACCACAGTCGGCAGTACCATTTTTTTTTCATGTACGATTTATTGTATAACCTAGGAATTGCTTTGTCGCTACCAGTATCGTTTTCTGAGTCGTGGGAGAGAGAGAGGTATTTCCCCTCGGCCAGATACCTGTATGGCGGCCTGTGCTGCAACCCCCTATTGTAAGTATATCGACCACCCAATGTCACGGTCTCTCTCTCCCCTCTACAATATCGACCGGGTTCCTAACTAGCACGGCCTGAAAAACGGGAAAGAGTCTTGGCTTGGCCGACCGAACCAGCGACTACCCCTCGTGCGGTCACACTTGCGGCAGGAACCTCGTGCCTGCCTGCGCTCGACGTGGGGAGGATGTCCTGCATTTATTTGATGCCTTTCTGGAAAGAAACGACTTCGTGCAGGTCATTCCAAATCCCAAAACCAACCATAATCTATCCCAGTCCCGGACACAGAGACAAGCCTAACTCTCTCTACCAATAAACCCTGTCATGTTCCGCTACTCCGATTGCGGAGGCCGTTACATCGTCTACGTCCATGACTACCCTATTATACACTATTAATAACTACCATACACATCCATGATGCCGTACTATATCTATTCATAGATGCATAATACAACTATTAATATTAATACGCGTTTTCTACACTTTATTATCTAACCAGCTATATATTTCATATCAAATATGTAAAGATGTCAGACCACCCTGTATTTTCTCCTTGTAGATATATAAATACGACAGTCTACAACAGCAGTAGACTACGTATAAAAAATGTTTCACCTACTCGTACTCGTACTGCTATTAATATACCACACTCGTACTGATGTTTATACAAATATTTTACAGTCTTAATATTTATATACATATTAATAGTACATTTTGGCTTCTATACACGTGTGCTTTTCGTCTAGGGGCGCTTCTGTCTCCCTGCGTCATTTGTATTATGTTTCATTTCAGAACTTGTTTTTTTTGTCTTTTTTGTTTTTATTTTTTGGTTCGGCTCGTGTCGCTGTGTTCTCGTACCCGGTACGTTACGCATCTCACTTGCTTTACCCATTAATTTGCGTTTATTTTGTTTTGGTTTTTCTCTGTTTCACAGTCTGTGACCACAGAATTTGTATCTCTCTAGGATTGGGAATCAGGACAGGCACTGGGTGTACTGATGTGGTTGAGTAGAAAGAACGGGTTTAATGTGAAGACAACAACAACAACAACTGGGTGTACTGATGTGGTTGAGTAGAAAGAACGGGTTTAATGTGAAGACAACAACAACAACAACAACAACATCCATGATGCCATAGTATTCTCACTAGATATATATACGTTTCATCTATAATAGGCAGCATGAATGGCGTCATTCGCTCAGGGGACATTTGCCGGCCTGTCCGGGATGACGTTCTCTCGTGATCACCACCCCAGCCTACCTGGTACCAGGTACGGCTGTTTATATAACACGTCGCCCTCGAAACGCACCTGAGACCTGCTGCCCGACATTGATGAAACTTTCAGGACGTTGATTGGCCGACTTTCAGGAGGTTGATTGGCCGATTTTGTTAACAGTGCCACGTCGGGCGGACAAGACACAGCAACAGCTGCAGCAAAGCTGTAATTGTTTACACATTCTCGGATATCGCCCGGTGGCAATTCACCTCGACCGATGCCGTTACCCTATTCATGAAGCCTTTTTCCTTTGTTGCCGTATGCATTTGTAGCCGTCGTATTGACGTTACTCCTCGTACCTTGATTGTATTGATCACTACTAGGAGACGAAACGCGTAGAACAAAGTGAATATGCTGTCGGGTTGTCTTTCGTGTGACCTCAAAAACAATGCGATTTGTACTCCACCTCACCTCCTGCAGTACGTTGTACTCCCCAAACAATTACAACGAGTCTTACTGCTGTGACGTACGTGATAAAGCAGTGGTTTGATTCCGCTATATGTTGGTGTTTGCCGCGCTTGCTGTGACGATATTATTCCCCAGGGACCTGAGCTTCAACGACCTGGCGAACGTGCCGGAGGGACTGTTCAATGGCCTCACGAGTCTCGAGGAGTTGTGAGTGTGGAACGCTGTAGTATCAGATTGCTTCTCGCTGGCTCTCGATATACTCGTTGATCAAAATTAGACTTGATCCCTTAAGAACTGGCCCAACGAACTTGGGGACAAACTACTTGGAATTAGTGTGGGACATTTGTTTTTTCAGTTCTGTAGGAAGGGGTTACACCCGGGCTTGCAATACATGCTTTGCCGCAAAAGTTGTACGTACACACCCATGGGGGGGGGGCGACTTTAGCGAACCATAGAGTTGTCAATACTGCGATGCACAAACAGTACGTAGCATGAAGCTATTTGACGTGTGCGTTAATATAACAACCGAAGTGTGCAAGCCCAGTAAATAAAGCCAACCCGGCAACGCCTGCGCGTGTCTCCGCCGTACATAGCCATGCTGCTCCTTTTCACACCACCACTATTATTGTCGGTTCACGTTTGTATTGCGGTGTCGTATTTGCCCAGGAATTTGCGACGGAACCTTCTGGAGAGCCTTCCCTTGGGGGCCTTTTCCGGCCTTGCGAGCCTCAAGATACTGTGAGTACGGGGCAGAAGTGGAGCACACGTGGTCACTAAGCTGTATGCAGCCCTTGGCTGCGGGCTGGTTGCACGGCCCCCTCATCAAGACTCTACTTGTCCCTAAACACTAAATCATAATTTTGTTTAGAGTGAAGGCAACCCGAAATCAACAGATACATCCGCGGCCACGCCAGGACCGACTGCTGGGTAACGACTACATACACAGAGCACCCGACGTACGTATCGCATTAAAAGTTGATAAATTGGATTGCATCCTTTGGCCTTGACTGCGCTTAAGAAACTTCCCAAGGATACCTGTTTCTTCATACAGGAGTTTTGCGAGTCAAGTTCATTGTTATCTCGTCCTCCGGATGGGTTCGAGGGCTTGCTTGAGGGCCACGCCCACACTTGGAGAATTGTTGAAAAAATGGGTTGCCAAGTGCACAACCACCACCCAGCATGACGTTGCTGTAGTTGCCGTGACTACTGTAACGAAGTATCACATGTATTTGTGACGACCTCCACTCCGACTGTGACGTTCGATGCTGCAGGAACCTCTTCAACAACGAGATTACGCCCGAGGGTCTGCCCATTGGTCTCTTCTCGGGGTTATCCTCACTGCAAGAATTGTGAGTGCGGCTGTTCAAGGGGTAGTGTGTAACGATACTTGCGACGTAGTTCTTGACTTTGACGGGCTGGTAGCTACACTGATAGCTGTCCTGAAGGTTGCGGACGTGGCTATTTCACAAAATTCTCCTTGTTTTGGACTATGGCCATTCTCCAATGAATTTCCACATCGACGACAGAGCGGGGTCAGCCGACAGAATTTATACAGGCTGGTTCAAGCATACCGCCCAAAATGTATTCAAGTAGCCAATGTCCAGGTTTTTCGGAGAGAGACCATGAAATTTGGCACACGTCTTTTATGCGCCCCATCTGAGCCGTTTTAGCGTTTGTTTAAGTATGCTTTTGCCATATCTTGTTTGTCTTGTGTAGTTTTGGTGAATTTTGGTCTTAAGAAGACCAAGAATCCGGCGAAAAAACAAACAAACAAAAAATCATTCGTTAAAGGCTCGGATAGGGCGCCTAAAACACGTGTGCCAAATTTCCGGGTCTATCCCCAAAAAACGGCATGGACATGTGGACTTTTGTGCGGTAAACGTGCAAAAATAAGCGTTGCATCGTAACTACTTAGTTTTAGTATCAAATCGATGTTGGGCGTTAAATATTACTTAATATTATCATACGCAGTCAGATTTTCGAATACAATGCACGAAACATTTGGCAACAAGCGGTCCTGGTTGGCATATTTCGTTACATGCATTATCGTGACCTTCACACTTCCCCGCTCAGCTCATCAAATGAGTCAGGCGACATGAGCCCTTCTGACCCACCCGTCGTTATTCTCGAGCTTGGTTCGGCATAGCAATAGTTCGTAACCTTTGCAGCAAGTGTGCATATCCCCACCGTCTGAGACGGAAGACGACACAAACACTTGTCACGTGTAATTTCATATTTCACACACGGATTAAAACTCCCAACACTTGCTGTCGATCAGGGATGGCAACATTGCCTCAGTGGGTCAGATGTTGACAGCGAAGGCATGGTTCTAAAGCCCCGCACGTGCTTCGTTGGGTATGCTTGTGCTAAACTCTCCTCGCCTTCTTTCACTACACTCCGTATCCTTCAGGGAGCTTGGGGGGAACGTGCTGCGTGATATGACAAGTCTGGTGGGCTTGTTTGACGGCCTTACAGAACTTCTCGAACTGTGAGTGCTGCGGTAACAGGGGCGTATCAAACATTCCCGAGAGGTATGCCTCATTGGAAACCCAACTTGCGATATGTTGTCTACCCGAAACTGGATGAAAACTCGCCCGGACTAAGCGAAACCGGTCACGAAATGGGTTTCAAATTGGATCACGTAGTGTTCCTCAGCGGTAGTGCTCCATCAGGGCGTCACCTTTCGGTATAGAGCATAGCCCTTTACTGAAGCACGGTTCTGGCCTTCAACCGGTTCGGATTCACCAAGAAAACATCCCGTGGAGAAAACTCTCAAGGTCGTCGCCGGTTCGGATTATCTTTCAATATGAATGTATCTCGGCAGAGCGAGTCTTAGGTGGCTGTCGACACGCTTGATAACCATTTTATATGTTTCCTGGACTCTCGGACTGTCCGCGCTGGATCGTCCGCGCTGTGTTTGTGGCGATGTTTCGTCGACCCAGAGGCTTGGGCGAAGCTAGGGTGCGGACCGTGCCGGAAGGATTGTTCGCTGGACTCACGAAGCTGGAAGACCTGTGAGCATCATACGCGGTCCTGCATATGCACAGTATTGCCCTGAAAACCATAGCACAGTTTATACGGCAGGTTTGAGCACCCTCCAAGGAATGGTTTGTGGGCATTCATGTCGCTGGGGCTTGAATAGTGCTGCGGCGAATATTTGCGAATCCGAGTCTCCAAAGACCGTCGTAGCAAGTACAATCCGCCGTTGTATAAGCGTACCCCATCAAAAGCGCTGACAGAGCGGTCCATTGCAGGTTGACAAAACCAGTTGTTGACGAGTTTGGTACGATGTCATCAGGTTTACGCGTTCGCAAAGTCACACGACAGTTGGTATGCCCGTTTCAGAAACAGAGCCATGGGGTGGACCCGTCGGCCGGTCCACCCCTTGCGCTCAAGGTCGGCATCTTAGTCAGTGTCACAGTGGAAACTTACCGGTACATCGAATCCCAGTCAATGTGGTTTACAACTTATCCCACGGCAGTTAGGGGGTGCAGTTAGTGTTTGCCTTCTGTGGCAATATGGTCTGAGCGTTACAGCCCCTCGAGGGAGCAGCTGCGGGTTGGTACCATCGTGTATTTGTTTTAGCACTCGTACAGTAGTATCGCATGGAGAGATTGGACGGGCCTCGGGAGCGTACCTCCTCGAAGGCGTGTTTCCGGTGTGAGTTATTGAGTTCCCTCGTGTGAGAAGCTCAGACAATTAACCACCACCCCTAAAAGGTAGCGCTGCTCTCATACACACGTCATCACCCCGGTTCAAGAGCACTGACATTCAATCGGGTGAACCAAAGTTACCAGTCTGTGTGCGATAGCTAGGTGCGTTTTGTGGTGTATGTTTGTTTTACACGCCCCTATACGAAAACTACCGACGACAGGTGCGGGTTTATCCCGGCGATCCGTTTACCCCATCACCCGGAGCGTACAGAACACGGAAATATATGTGGAACCCATCATATTGTGTACCGAAACCCATCGTCGATCCTGCCATTCACACAGGTAGCTTTTTACTCATACTCCCTGCGCTCGATTCCACACGGTTGCCCCACGCGCCTACCTAGGCCAACCGTGCACGACTTTGATTTCGATTCCGCGATGTTGCTGAACAATATTTACATTTGATATCCGACTTGTGCCGTGCGATGTTGCGATGTCGTGGATCACCAGGAGCTTTTTCATGGACGGTGTGGACAACCTGCCCGATGGTTTGTTTTCGGATCTCACGGCATTGCGTACACTGTGAGTTCAATCGGGATCGCACAATACACGCCGCATAGCTACCTTGAGTGAATCTTCTGTTGTGCGCACACACAGTTGAAGGGAAATGTAAGAGTCCACATTTGAGATCGAGCGGCCAGTACGATCATGCTGGCTGCGCCGCGTCGTCTATTTGGCTGATGAAGAAATAACATATATGCATATGATATATCTCCTTGTTAGATGGATCCCATTCATGTAACTGCCTTCGAATTCGATTTCCATGTCCAATCCTGCAGTCGTTGTATAGCAGATTGAACGTTTCTGTGTATTGCAGTAGTACTGAACATAATTTACAGCATTCGCTAAACCGTGCCTGCGTCCGTGCGTATGCTGAAGGAGACTTGCTGCTGTAGTACGGCTTGGAGAAGATAATCAATAGCAACCAAACATCGGGGGTATGAAGAACGTCAACCCTCCCTTGCAATGTCTATGTGACACCAACCTTATATACGTTGACATATCGCGCTGCGGGTTCGTGTCGTGTCCCATGCCAGGGACTTCATTGACAACGCCCTGACGGACGTGGGATCATCGCTGTCGGGACTGACGGAGCTGCGCACGTTGTGAGACTCCGCTGCAAATAGCAATGCACAGCCTTGGGTATAGAAGCTGTCTCAGCTGCTGTAGATATATGCGAGTTATGGCCACGGGATGAGGGAACTGCTCCCGAGTTTCCCACACCTTGTATGCCGCTCTGCGGTCATATGAACGTGCAAGGGCTTATAAAAATACCCTACATTGACTTCGAAGGTGTTTCGATTTGAATCGTTAACCATGCGTGCCGCACCGCCGGAGCAGCTTAGTAGAATATGTATCCTACTGTACCCCACTCGCGCTCCAAGCGCGTACCCTAGATATATTTCAAATGCGGTGATGTGAGCCCTAGATAAGGAAACACACAAAGTACACGGCTGCATTGAGCATATTTCACGGAGGCGTGTCCGAGCGCACATCGTATAATATTTGTACGTGGCCTTAATGTTGGAGATCCTCTATATCGCCCGCTCGCAAGGAAGTCACCCCAAATGGAGATCTACAGGCCGTTGTCGAGCGGCGGTGTTCTAAACTCGCAGTGTTAGACTATATATAGATGAAAGTGGTTTCAAGGCGAACAGTGACGACTAGAAGCGTGGGATCTGGGTGCACTATTCCAAAGCGATGCACCACCGATGCAAGCTTGGAACGTGTACGAGTAACTAGCACCAAGTCGCTGATGGTGGCCTTGGCTTTCGGCCGTGTTTACAACCTTATACCGTTCTTGTGACGTACGCTCGTCTGACCTTACCGCCCGTTTTGTTTGGTCGAGAAGTCTTCATACTTACTGCTGATCCTTAACTTGATCACGAGCCCCACCCCCACGTTACTCGACCAGGCGTTTGCCGTTCAACGATCTGATCCTAACTGAAGACACGTTCTCGGGGCTCGTGAACCTGGAAACACTGTGAGCGATATAACGTGCCTGGCATTTGTACTTGGTGTTGTCTCGCTCTTGCCTCTAGTGCATCCCCGGCTTTCCTCGCGTTTATAATGTAACGAGAAGCTACTGTAGTGTACGCTTGTCAGCGTCGGAGCCGCTTGACCTCAACTGGGCCGATAGAGTATCTGCTTCAAGTCGCTGCTGCTTTCCCTCGTTCACCTGCTGCGGAGTGTGTGCGAACTTTTCCTGTTGTAGTTCGTGAGGGGTTTTCGTTGGGCATGGCTTGTTTGGTCGCGGTAGAGTATGTACGGATACCTGGTGGTGCTTTAGCCTGACCATTTCAAGACAGAACCCGATATGTTATAATTTTTTGTGGACGTATACGAGGTAGAACGCGAATCTACTGCAAGTTGGCCGGCAGCTCGCATTATACGTTGCATGTAAACCCTTACTGGCACCAACAAACCTCCCCGTTCGTTCCCCTTGTGCTGCCGGTCGTGCTGGTGATGCTGAACAGCGACTTGGAAGGATGCAGCCTGACCACCCTGCCAGCTGCGGTTTTCTCTCCCTTGGTGAACCTCGTCACCCTGTGAGTTTACCGTTGCCAGTGCTGTGCTGCGATCGTGTACGTTCACTAAATATTGGCGAACGAGAGAAAGCGACGACGTCGGGCCGACCCGATCAGCGTAGATCACCCCTACTTGAGGACCGGATATTTTACAGCTATACATGGTTCCGTAGAAATGACCCGCGCTACGGTCAGTATTGCATTTCAAGCCCAAATGATTGCCCTCTGGTGGGTGCTCCTCAGCTGCCCATATATCTTGTGGACACGGTGTGTATTCGCCGTCCATATCGGACGCATGCCATCTAGGCGTTTGGGTTTTCTGGTGGTTGGTACGTAGGCGTTCTTCTTTCGATGGATACACGCGTAATTTGCAATCTAGTTTATTCGGTTGGCTCGTCTGATCCTGCCAGGACTTAAGTAGAGGACGCCGTTTGTGTCTTCACAATTGGCAATACTCACTCGATCGTATTATTTTTCGAATGTGTGTTGGCGTATCATTGCTAGTGTATAAGCTCAAGGGGACAACCGATTGAAACCAAACCAGGCATAGAAATATACACCAGCCGCCCCTCGCCATGTCTTGCCACGGTAACACTACATAATTCTTGTCTTTCGTGCTGTCGGCTGTCGTCGTGCGCCATGCTAGGGACCTGAACGAGAATAGTTTGACGAGCTTCGACTCATCTCGATTGGGACTGACGGCTGTCCGCACATTGTGAGAAATCCCGTGAATATTGTGTTCTAGACTTGGGTGAAGGCTGTCTTCATTTACCTGTAGGCAATGCTTCCGCAGGCTGGGGATACAGACCCAGAGGCTTTCACATTATGTGTGCTTTTTGGACACCATGACAATGCGAAACACCCAAGTATCCTTCAGCGCTATTTTAATGTGTCGAAAAAACGCGCTTTTCCACTCGTGCACTTTGGGGCAACGAAATCGCCAGTAGTGTCACCGTCTGCGGCCTACTCTGTATTGGAAGACTCACGTCTGAGTAGGTGACAATAATAGCCCTAGAGAGTTCCGTCGCGTAGCAGACTGGTTCTCTGGTTGCTGCATTGTGATCCGCGAAGGCATGCGTGAATTACTGTCGCCCTTGTGAAAGTAGACCGTTACCATGTTGCTGTTGCGGTAGAACACCGTACGCGATGCCAACATTGTGTCATTGATTGCGTATTCGAAATCCTTAACGCGTGCGATCGAGGATATTCCCGCCGTTCGTTGGAAGCCACGAACGCTGTCGTGCTGCCAGGTTGCACGTACTTAACGCCGCCGCGATTAAAGTGAGGTGCGGTGTAAGTGCGCTAAGTAAGGCAAATCACGAAGTTAACGGATGTAAGGATTCTAGATTCCCCAGGTGCGCAATAGCGCACATCGTGTAGACTGTGGGAACTGAGTCCAGCGTGGAGCTTGTCCATCTCACCCGTTTGCAAGGGAGCGGTCTCCCACTACCGAAGTCGGCTTATCGCTAGCCGGACGTGTGATTGAGTGGCAGTAACAGGCGAGCCGTGGAAAAAAGTTTCCGGTATAATGGACGTCATGGCTACAGGAGAAGCGCGGCATATGTGTACAGTATGCTATCCGATATAGACCTAACTAATGCAGCTTCAGCCTCCATCAACTAACCTAACTGAATGCAGCGTGTTCAAAGGATATTGTCCGGGCAACGTTATTGCCGTGCCCCTGAGACGCGCTTGCCTAAGTTTGCTGCGGTTTGTACTCGATACGACAAACGCATGGTTGCATGCTGCCGCTCGACCTCGTTGTGAACACCTACGCCCCGCTTCTCGAACAGACAACTGGGAGACAACGACCTGATACTGACCGAAGACACGTTCTCAGGGTTCGAAAGCCTGGAAAGTCTGTGAGTGATTTTACTCGCCTCTGGTTGTCGTGCTTATGCTCGTCTTGCACTTGCGCCACCAGTGCAGGCACATTGCCTACCGTTTAATATGAACCGTGATGTTTCCTCACAACTAGCAAGCTTTATCGAATACCGACCAGTTGTATGAAAAACGTTTTGGCACTCGATATCTAGAGCACCGACGTGTCACATCCGCTGTAGAAGGCGGTACCAGTATTTCACCATTTTTGTGAGGTTTATTAAAACAGTGTGTTCGCTGCGGTACGTTGAACAGGAGGCATCGACGCGACGGCTCTAACTCCCAGTGATCCGCACGCGCTCGTCTCCCGCGCACATAAATCATGGAAGTTTTCCTTGCACCCGCAATAGTGTGTGACAAAGATCCCAATCGTGCGATGCAACCTCTTTAGTTTACACGTGCTAAGGTAGGGAGAGGTCATAACCATTTTCCCTTTGAGTTTTCTTACTTAAGGGCATATATACTATTAGTAAGACAAAAACAAAAATTGCTAAAAAGGGAAACAAAACGGCATTTTGTTGGTTTTTGACAAAAATAACGTTTCGCTAGAAAGGGAAACAAAACGGCATTTTGTTGGCTTTTGACAAAAATAACGTTTCGCTAAAAAGGGAAACAAAACGGCATTTCGTTGGTTTTGGGTTATGGAGCGCTCCGTCACTCCGAAAATAGTTTGCTAAAAAAAGCGCCAACCCTATCGCACCATACGTCCGTGTTGCCGTTTAATGGGGATATACCCACCCATTCCCACCGCGGGCACTCGCAGTCTAGTCTTGGTCCCAAGCCGTCACTCACGCCGGGATCGTGCTACGATAATAGAGATAGCACTTTCTGGCTGAAATTATTTCTAAATGATCGATCCTCCTTAACCCGAAATCGGCGAACTGTCACTGTTTTGTTGCAATCTTGTTCCTTGTATGCTTCAACCATGGGATTATGCATCGGGTATACAGCACTTTTACTTTCCGCCAAAATCAGTTTCGGGTGACGTATAGAGTTTGTGAAGTAAGGAGCTCCAGAAAACAAAACATGGTGCACCTCTATCGTAGCATGCGTCGCCGATGGGATAACAATTATTTTGTTTCATCGCCCGTTGCCATACGATATTTCGTCCGGCTTGTTGGATCGTCAGGGATCTGTTCGGAAACGGACTGACAAGCTTGCCCGCCGGAGTGTTTTCGGGACTGACGTCCTTGACCTCGCTGTGAGTTTCAATCGGGAGCACGAACGAGTTACCACGTGCTTTCCTCGGCTAGACCTTGTTTTGTTTGGCGTACGTGGTGTGCTGCATAATCTCCTGCGATGGGCCTTGGTATTCTGCGTCCGCTCTTTAGGACAAAGCGTAATCGACAAGGCTATCACCGCTATGGTTATCACCTAGTATTCTGGGAAGGTTTAGGTATTACAGATAAACATGGATGGAGTGAGCACTGTCAGGTGGCCGGATACTTTTGTTTCGGCAAGTAGGTGAGTCGTGAAATAATTTTCCTGGTAAACGATGCTAGCTATAGGAGAAGCGCGGTATCGACGTGTGTTGTGCGACCGAGAAGTACCCGCGATGCGACTTGCAAGCTTGCAGCAGGGAAGCAACGCCGCTGATAATGGCATTGACAACAGGGTATTTTTTACCTGAATTCCGAGCTAATAGTGACGTGCTTCAATAAGCTCTTGTTTGACGGTGTTGTCGTTTGTATTCGCGTAATAATTGAGTTATCGACTGCTGTGACATCCATTCCTCCTGAACACCGCCTCCTCTGGCTTTTCGACCAGGTTTCTTTCGCGCAACGAGCTGGTGCTAGCTGAAGATAATTTCTCAGGCCTCACGAACCTGGAATTTCTGTGAGTGGTTTGACATGCGTGGTGACCATTGATAGCGTTGTCTCGACCCTGTTTGTATTGTAGTGCACGTGCACTGCCTAGCGTTCCAAGCACGCAGTCCAGATATATGTATTCTGCAAGGTGGTTAGCGTAAACACTTTTTACTGTGGCTTGGAAGGGGCGATTATCTGCCCGAGTTTGTAACCCCGCCCTGCCCTCAGTCACCTGCTGCTGAATTGGCAGAAGTTTCGCTTACCTTCAGGAAGTTTTACTCTTGGTAATGTTTCTATCTCTTTGCCGCGGTGTACAGAACCAACCTGCCATTGTCGTGTTATCAATGTTTCTCGATAATGAATTAACACTGGAACCAGATAGTTCCATTCCTCGTCGATAAAGGCGATTCAGAACGCGTACGTATACACTACAACTTCGCCTGAGTTAAGCATTCGGCGTTGTTTGTGTCTTGTTTGTTACTCGTACCAACGAACCCCTCCCCCCTCATTCATTCCGGCCGGTGCTCGGTATTTTTACCAGAAACCTTCGAGATTCTGAATTGATCACCTTGCCTGCTGGTGTCTTCTCTCCTTTGGGAAACCTCGTGGAAATGTAAGTCACTGGCGCCAAGACTGTGCTGCGCTCTTGTTGGATTTTCAGAGGTCAACTATTTCGTGGAATCCTATTAAATAGGACCAACTGTTTTGAGTAAGAGTAGGTGAATATCTAGGTTTTTGTGGGTGAGGGGGATCATAGCAAATAGGACTAAATGTGTTGACTAAACATAGGTAAATATATCTTGGTTTTTGCGGCTAAGGTAGGTCCAAGTTATTATGCCCCCCCCCGCATTACTAAACATCCGGTCGTCAGCCGAACACCCTGAGCTCGGCACCCTTACAGAAGAGGTGCTTACCACCTGAGGCTAATCGATCTTCGGTGTAAATGACCCGTTCCACGGTGAGCGGATGACACATTGGGCTCGAGCGCAGATCCCTAACGAGCGTCGTAAACCGAGCGGAGCTACGACCTATGTATTCATTTTAGGACACTGTTCGCAGTCACGAACTGTAACGAACTGACGACAAAGGTTTTACTTGCTTCCTTTGGTAGATATTGCACACAAGACTGTACGGTTGAGATGTATATTATCTAAATATTGTTCACAACGCGTACTAGTGCCTAGTGCGGCTTCGGTAAAGTCTTATGAGGTCTCGACGTGGTTTCGATCATGATCCGCCAGACGTATGCAATGGTCTGACAATAATTAGAGGAATGCTGTCGCGACTAAACGGTTCCTGCGAAATGTGAGACTGGTTTGTAAATATTCTGGTCGGGCATGGGTGGAGTCGGTATTGATCGTTTGTACACGATGTGACAAACCAACTGAGGATACCCGCCCCGACGTCTGTGTACCCCGTATTCCACCCTGCGATAGCATAACCGAGAGAAAACATATATCCCAAACCGTTTCTGGATGTGTCCCCAATGAATCACACGGCACACGTGACGCTCTGTGGTAAAATAAAAGTCATTAAAATCACCTACTGCACCTTACGTGTTGTTTCAAGTTCGAGTACGAGTTGCGCGTCGGGGTTTTGGACCTATAAAAGAACAACACTGTTTGGTCCATAGGTGGGTTGGCTGCATTTACCCCCTTTCTGTGATGGTGCATCATTTTTGTTTGCGCATTGGCTTAGGTACTTGAATTCCCTCAAACACATGGGAGGTGTGGCTATTTGTTTTTAGACCGCCGAAACCCCCTGTCGTGCTGTAGGCACGTGTCATAGGCGCATTAATTGTGTGGTGCAATGATACCTAATTATCGGTAAATCAATCAAACTACACGGCTGTGGTGAGAGCACGTTCCCCGAGGGAGCGGGGGCGAGCGTACATCGTATGGACAGTATGAGGGGCGTCAATGGTTGAGGTAACCGATGTCTTCTGTTCCTAACGAAGGTACCTCCCCTAGAAATAGACGTAGATAATCGTTGTGCGGTGGTGTGCTGCAGCCATGGTGGTCGACGGCTCGTAAAGGCGGCCTCCCGGAAAGTAACGTCGGCTGGATACACTATACCAACGCAAAGTTCCTGCCATGCAGCTAAACAATTGAACAAAATCGCCGACGATGGCGTTGACCACACGGCGCTCCTCAACTATATGCGGTGCTCGTGACGTGCGCCTCATAGGAGCGTTTGTCTGGCTGTGTTTGGGTTTTTATGTGCTCAACAAAAACAACTATAGCTTGCGCTTCCCCCTAACCACCCCTCCCTCCCCCTCCTTGGCCAGTGACCTTGGAAGCAACAATCTGCTCCTAACGGAAGATGCGTTCTCAGGGCTCGCGAACCTCGAAACTCTGTGAGTGGTTGTTTGTGTGCCAGGTGTACTCGTGAGTGGGGTTACTATGCACCTGCCTCCAGTGCAAGTACACTGCCTACCGGTACAAACGCACCGCTGATATGATACCGGCTATGGCAGATATGCAATGTTATACTTTAAGAGTGTTTATTCTCCCTTGAGAACCTCTAGACTTCACCCAAAACATCGTAAAAGGAAGGAAACCAACGTGCTACCCGTTGAGTAGTCCTTAGGTACACAACGAAACATAGTAAATACATCACACGAATGAAATTCCGAAAAAAAGAAAACATTGCTTTATGGAACCTCGTTATTCCGAAGCTAAGTGAGCCAAAAAATGCTTCAGTATTACCTCCATCGTAGCAACCGCCATGAAGGGCATGCATTTTATCATGTGACAGGTTCACTGCAAGTGTACGACTGCTACGATGGGAGCAGTACATGTTTTGCTAGTTTATATTCTGACCGACGGCGCTTCTCAACTAAAGAACAACCCAATCTCGATGGAACGCCACTAGCACTGACACCGGATATAAAATTATCATCTGATCTCCTTGGTAATGTCTGAACGATCCTTATATTCTCGGCCCCAGTGGTACAGTAGTGTTTTATAAATTCGACTCTTTAGTGGACCGGGGCCATGATCTTCCGGGAGCCGCGTTAGATTCACCCCGGTCACCTGCAGCGTGGTGGGCGCGATATTTACGAGCCGTTCGTGAAGTTGTTTGATGTGTCATCCCTCCTTTGTCGTGGTCGTGCACGGTACAAATCGGTCGTTGTCGTGTCGTCATTGTTCCTCGACAAACTATATAGCAGAGTGTGTCCTTCGTCAACGTGTATTTGTGGTTAAGAACGCACACCCACTGCAACATGGCCTGCGTTTGACTGTAATGAGCTTTGTTTCGTATATGTCCTGGTACAACGGTCCTTGTTCCTCTGCCCCACCCGTTTGTGCTGGTGGTGCCCTACAGATCACTTCGACGGAGTGGGTTGACCACCTTACCCACCGGTGTCTTCTCTCCCTTGGTGAACCTCGTGAACCTGTGAGTCACCGGCGTGTAAAATGTGCTGCATTCTTGAATTTCAATTTTGGCGAAACCGCAGGCATGCATTCGTCGCCCGGTTAATTTGAGCTTAGCTCCCTTCCATAAGTGGGGGCAGAACACTTACAGCTAAAGACGAATCAGTAACAACGACATCGTGCTACAATACCTTAACGGATATGCCTTTGAGCGGAACAATGCTTACAGATGCCGGTCTTTGACTGTCGAGCTGAAACCCGTATACTTTCGCATTTTCTTATGAAACGAACTGCATTTAAAACTAGAGTATGTTGTTAGACGCCTAGCCGATGGAAGTGTCAATCGGGCTTTATCTTGCCGCATTTCTAGAACTCCTTTGCTCGAGTGGGGCATTTAGAGCTCCCTCAGTGATGGGGCCTCACACATATGGTTGGCGGTTTTACCCCCTACTAGAAGCTGATCCCACGGTGCTAATTGCAGAAGCATGCTACGGTAAAAGTGCACCTGCACACAGGACATTTTCTGAGGGCAGGGTCACCAGAGGAGTTCTATATCTCGTCCGAAAAAACATATTTTGGACGAAACTAAAAGTGCTGTTATCATACCCGATGAACACTCTCATGGTCTAAGTATGAAACGAAAACGTATTGCAACAACGAAAATGGCATTCCGACAAATTTGGGTTAAGGAGCCTTTACTACAGTAGGTCATTCAGATAACGTTTCAGCCAAAACAAGGTATACCTTATACCTCTGTCGTAGCATGGGCACACACACGTTTTGCTTCAAATGGTTGCTGACCGGTTAAGAGCCTCCAGTGAGCAACTACACCCGTCCGTCCAACACATATACTACTATATTAGGTTTAGGCACGGCCGTAGTCGGTAGAAGATTTGAATCGGGCTGGACAAGTATACCGTATTGGATGTCGCGTTCCGTGGAGACATTGAGCTCCCCAAATATATGCGGATCTCAGAATATAAGGCGTCGCCGTTACTGTGGCGTTGCACTGCGGCACGCGTGCGCTGAGTCCCCGTTGTATTGACGTGGCATGCATGTGGTTGTGCCCGAAACATGACTGCGACAATGACACTTGAGTCCTGCGCCCTTTACCCGTGCTTTATGACGTCTGATGCGTTGATCTGCAGTGACGTCTTGTTCAACTTTGATCTCCAGTGCCTCCCTTCCAGGTAAGTCGTGTCTTAAACCTCGACGTTATACGCACCACACAAAATCACGACCGAAACACCGCCATCATGTGTACGACTCCAGTAAAAGTTGTTACACAGTTTCCGCACCGAAAGTGGTTACTACCCGTTTTCAACCGCCCCGTGTGGTGTTGAGAGAAGGTTAATAATGCTCACGCCGCAGTCATAATTTTGCCAAACACTAACGCGTATGGTCTGGAGATGGTTCGTCTCAACAGCACACTACCGTACCCCGTACCCCGTGAGGCTACGTTGCGGTATGTGGTCTTGCTTTGAACGACGTGCCTCCTTGTAGACTCATCCCAGGGCAACGGTTGACGTTTTTACCTCGAAATGTTCTGACTGGTTGATATACCCAATTGAGGAACTACTGGCTAGCACGATACGTGTACTACTATAGTCCACTATGTCCAGATAAATTATAGCGCATCGAAATGTTGGTCGGGTTTCATGAACTAACGCCTTCGAAGTCATGGTTTAAGGCGACATACCGTGCTTCTCATGTATGACTCAGTATATGAGGCACCCCCCCCTTATCCGTGGCATTGCTCTGTATCCCTTGGCGTCGCCCTCTGCTGTTTCGAACTGAGCAGCACCGCTACAGACATCGACGTCAGCAACGACGATGTTTTGGACGGCACTTGCGGTAAGACTTACCTATGGTACTGGTTCACTCAATTCAACTATAAACCTGAACAATGGCAAGGTACCTGCTGCATACACACCCCGCTTTCGAGTCAAGAGTAGTTGGTACCCGTGGGCAACGAGGTGTTGGCCGGTGCCAATGACACAGCAGTGTTGCCGCATGCTGTGTTTTCTCCAATATGTTTCCAAACCCGTAAATGACGGGTTTATCTGCACTCGTTTCCTTGATTGTGTGCCTTGCAGAGTGTACCCCCGTTGAGGCCGTCTTCTGCGACGATGGGTTCACCTGCCAGAGTGGAGTGGGCGGCTACACTTGCGGTGAGCTGCGGACGGTGGATACGCCGTTGCTCCTGCCATGTCTAGGCGTAGGAAAACTTATAGTCCGCACACCTTCAGCATACCCCGAGCTTCAGACCCGGTGAAGAGGGTGGCGGCAACGCGCCGACCATCACCGAACCCATGCTAATACACGCAGCGTGCCAGTGGGCAAGAACGATTGTTTCGGTAGCCCCCTTCTACTGGATATCGTACCGTATCTCACACGTTGCTGACGAAAGTCATGCCGTACGGGGGCCAGTAATGTGGCACAACCTACCTAATGGTTATCGTTTGAGGTGATGCGTGCCTACTGTCAGTACCCTAATCGTTCACCCCCGTTGATTTTGTTTCCGTACGTTCGTTTGGGCAGTGGCCGAGTAATACACAGGTTGGGAGGTATCAAGTATAATCAAAGCTTGAGGAACTACAACGGAACGGTATCATTATTCAATGGTGGGAATGTCGGGCACATCGGAGGAGATGCCTCGACACTCCGCCCTTTTCAAAGCCCACGAAGAGGCACCGGTCAGCGAATATACGGACTCTTGGGCACGTCAGGCAGATACGGTACATCGGCGCAACCCAGAACCAGTACAGAACGTGTTCGAAACAAATGTTCCACGGTGCAACGAGCCTATCCACAATATGTTCCTCGTGTGGATATTGAATCCCTCAAGAGCTGAGCGTGTCTCAAAACCAAGGGGTTCCGAACTATATTTCTCCGCCGTTACTGTCGTGTGAGTTGAGATGTAGGAGGTTTTCAGCATTGGATTTGGCGCGCAAAAGGGCTCCTATGTGTTGACTTTATAATGAAGGTGTGGATGGGATACTAATGCACAATGGTTGTCGGCATTGGGTTTTGTTTTTGTCGTGGCAGGGTAATGTCGTGCTTTATGTCTCGTCCAGTGTGTTATTGCGACGAGGTAGTTTGTACGCGCGGTCCAAACGCGGCGAGCATGCATATCGTGTGTATTGTCTATCGATTGATATATGGCAGATCTCTCGACACCTCACCCTTTGTCGAGCGCACTAGGGCGGAATGCACCGGGATGGTGTTATCCCCTGCGCACATCAGGCGGGCATGGCACACCGACACATCCTCATACCAGTGCACCCCGTGTTCTCCAATACCTGGCCATGTTGCAACGAGCCTATGTGCCTTATTCTACACGTGGAGATCCGGACTCGTAGAGCAGAGGGCCTCTATAAGGCGGCCGCAATACTATCCGCCTCTGCTGTGGAATAAGAAGCATGGTATCTGCACCTTGGTGTCTGTCATGTAGGTGTGAGTCGGGTTGCTCGAGCTTGTCGACATTACTCGGGCACATGATTGGTCGATTTTCTGGTGTCTTCAGAAGGACGGTGTGCATTTTGAATAACGTTAGTAAAACAATGTGTTCGTTGAGCTTGGGTATGGATGGAGTGAATGGCTTCACGTGTTGCATTCATCTGCCAGGAGGATTTGCTAACAGGGAGTGGTTTATCCATTTCGAGAAAACGTGACGAGTTGGCGAATCTTACACGTGGCGAGTTGGACTTCTAAAGAACGCATGTCATCAAACGAAATATGTTTTGAGGTCCGGTTGAGTGCGAGCGCCAACCAGATTTCGTGGGTTGATGCTCTTATGCCACAAACTTAGTCTGTGGTTCCTGCTGCCCCGAGGCATAACACGTTATTATTGTTCCTCGATCTACTAGATTTGTCCCATTTTGAATGAGTGGTGGGTTACCTCCGTCCGGAAAACATGTAGTTGTCGCGTGTCGGATCGCCTGACGTGCTGAAACGCCAGATACGTAATGTCTCCGGTACTACCGGTGGCACCACGCCCGAATCGTTTTGGGTGTTTGGGAGTACGATCCGTTCATGCGGCACGAAATGATCATGGCACCAGCACACGGCGAAGTGCAGTGCACATCAGTCTTGCCTAGTTTACGATGTGTGCTATGATGCGACAGGGATCCCTCATTTGTTCGGCCAATCTAGCTCGGACTGACGAGGCTCTCGACATATAAAAAAAATACCCATTATCGCTGCAATCGCGTTCGTGGGTTTCAACAGTGTTCGTTATCTGGCGGCCGCAGCTATTGGAATGTACCTGGTAATACGAAGAGTATCTACTGTAGACCAAACGTTGAGCCGAGCGTTTATCTTTTCGAAACATTCTAGAGTAACTATAGGCTTGTCTGCTGCATGAAAATACAAGTTGGTTGTAGTTCGGCTCGCCCTCCAGATCGTCGTGGTATCGCTGGTGGTACTCTGAAGGAGTTTGGTTAACCATCCTTGCCCTTGATGCACCACAGAACAACCGTTTCTGCTATGTGTTGGGCAGCAGGAGACGAGCTACTAGGTGTCTGCCGTGTGTTTTATATTTCTTATATGATAGGGGGTTCGCACGTAGATGTATACTCGTACTTTGGCAGTTTGTATGCGGTCATTCAGGTCTACATCCGTCATGAACAATGCCATGGCGTGAACTTCGTTGTGAATGAGTCTGTACGTTGCTGTCATTCTTCTCTCGCTGGTGCCGGGTGGCGAGTTGTGTACACTTCATCATATTCTAAACGTGTACGTAGGTCAATACGTCATGTTCTTCACGCTCCAACCCAGTGCTCAGTATAGTTAAGACCCAACGGCGAACAACAAATAAATTGGGAGTTGATGGCGAAAAAATGAACAATTTTAAACCAGGACACTTCTCTATCTCTGCACACAAACAAACTGGCCACGAAGGGCTCGAACCGAAATGTACGACTGTCGTCCATACAGATCTTCGTTCGTTCAAGCAAGAGCAACGGTAATTGACACAACCTTGAGAGTGATGACTATGTTGCTTGTGGTCTCTCGCACGTGGTCTGCGATTTGTTAGCAAGTCCTCAGGTACGCCCCTTAAAGACGCGGTCGACATTCATCCTGGAACATGTAAGTGTTAACAGGTCTGCACAAAACTAATATAAGGCCATTTTTGAAACCTTCCAAGACAAGCCCAAGCCCTTACGGTAACCCCAACCCCAACCCCAACGGCAACTCCAACTCCAACCCCAACACCAACCGAAGCTTCAGCACGAAGCTTAGCCGACCGTTTTATGTTTCCTTGGAGGCCTGTGAAAATATTTATACCAAATACATGTCGTATCATGTGACGGAGGGGCTACGGGTAATAAACATCAAAAGAGCTTGAAAATTGGCGAGATGAAGATTGAGATTGAGATCGAGATTGAGATTGCCTGTTATCGCCAATATTGACGAGAAAATCACGATTGACTTTTGTCGGGCAATTTGTGTCAGGATTGATTGGCCCTGTTTTCGGACGCAATCTCGACCACTGGTGTAGGTACACCTATCGAGCTACTCAAGCTGGTTTTCACCTTTTTCTGTCTGCCGCCATATGTGCCTACTTGTTGCACCACCGATCCTTTTTTCTGGCAGCTGCAACACCAGCAATCGTCCACACCAGAAGCCAGGACTGTTGACCCGGTGACCCTACTTCTCAGCACAAACGCCCGAACAGATACGAAAAGCTTCGAACGCCTCCGAACGCGCAGACGACACAGGACGCATGCTACGATAGAGGTGCACCACGTTTTTTGTGAGCTCCTCACTTAAGGGGCGTCATACCTCACCAAAAAAATGATTTTGGAGAAACATTAAAGTGCTGCCGGATGCGAAATATCATGCCCGAAGTACTCTGAAATATTATTCGTCACATAATAAATGAAAAAAACGACGAATTTGGGTTGAGGAGCCCGATCGTTCAGGTCAGCTAAGAAACTCGACCGCCGGGCCCATTCTGAAAATGTTATTTCCAGTACACATATCCGAATTTGGTAGAGCTCTTCGTGAAGCTCACGCTGTCTGTCGTTCGATTGGTGATCAGGTGAATAACACGATCTTGGTTTTAACCACTGTTCACCTGCGCCCATACCCGCCGGGCCTGCCAGACCCACTATTGTTCGATTTTTTACTCCGCCCAGGAGGCCAACAACCGCGATTCTCGATACTTGCCAACAGATAAGGTTGATCGACGATCGAACTATTCGATCCACGAAATTTGCGTGGAACCCTTCGCTCCTGTTGTCGAACAGTTCAATCCACTAGGTAGAGTATACGAGGTATACCCTGTAGTTTCGAATCACATGAGTGTAGATAACGTTGCCCTCACGTTTGAATACAGTACTTCTACTGTGCTACTCTACTCTAGACTAAAACCCTGTGCTGCTGTGCATGTTAACCCTGTGCTGCTGTGCCGGTCTCAACCGTGTCCACGATACACATGGTTGAATTTCGTTCGTTGCAGGTATAGACCATGGTTGTTGAAGGGCCGTTCGTCGTCTTCCGACATTCGTTTGTAGGAAACAAGCAAGCATGCGCCACCAGCAGCCTGGCCAAACGTGGCAGTATGTCGGGGTTTCAATGCTGATCATACTGCAACTTGCGAGTATTCGCGGTACAATACCTGACACCTACTACTGTAGGATAACACGAGCAAACTTTCATACAAATATGTCCCTAATTATAAGGACAAATTTGCTTTAATAACAGTATATATAACGGTCCTTGTATTTAAGGACGCAGTGGTTTGTGAGAATGGGTGCGTTCTACCTTCCTAACTTCAGTCTAAATGCCGAATGCATGTTTTTCCTATAAATTATCAGCCTGCCTCTTTTTGCCCGTCGTTAAACTTGCAGTTAGCACATATGTATCATGTATTCATAGTATTAGGTGTCGTGTATTTAATTTAGTACATGGTACATGGTACCACCGGCACTCACAGGGGTAAGGGTGAACACTACCGGTACTCACAGGCGTTAGGGTGAACACTGCCGGTACTCACAGGGGTTAGGGTGAACACTGCCGGTACTCACAGGGGTTAGGGTGAACACTGCCGGTACTCACAGGGGTTAGGGTGAACACTGCCGGTAGTCACAGGGGTTAGGGTGAACACTGCCGGTACTTGCAGCCTTTTGGGTGTTCTGTACTCTGTAGGTACTGCCAATGCAATGTCGATAGTTTGGGTGCTACTACTTTTGTGGTAGAGTGCTGTGTACAGTGCTTTCGTAACAGTCTCTAAATACCTATGTGGAGACTCGATGTAACCGTCGAGAGGCGTAACTTGTACAGTATTGTTTTAGTATTGCGGTGGGTGCATTTCGGGAGGGTCTGCGAATCTGGGCGATGCTGGTTACTAACCTATCCCGCATGAAGAAAGCTGCTGCTCTACAATATTATGCTCGTGCCTCCGTACGCCGTGCGACACTGATTGCGGTCGAAAAAGGCGCCACGGTAAATATAGCTCGGGGTGAGGGTGATGGTATGAGTATTCTCATGTTGGGCCGTCGGCTTGCATTCGTAATACGTCCAAGACGCATGTATGCGTGGTCTATACAAGTGGGTATCTTCTATACTAAACCAACTTGAAGTACCCTTCCTTGTAGATCTGTAGTTTGAACAGCGATCGGCTGGTGCCAAACGAAAGTGCAGGGATCTACATGGTGTGACTAGTTCATGGCATTCCACGGCATTGCCATGACAGTGCCATGGGCCAATCATCGTATCGCCATCACATTGTCATGACATTGCCACGGACCACAATGGCATTGTCATGGCGTGGCAGGCATGCCGTGGCAATGCCCTGACAATACCCTGGCAATGACATAGGAATTACTGGCCTGTCGTGGCAGTGCCATGGATCATGGGGCACCATGACGGAAATAATCATCGACATGGCATTGCGATGACATTGTCATAGCAAGCGATCATGGCAACACATCATGCCAAGCTTAAGGCGAGGCCATGGCACTTGCAACGTCATACATAATGGCGCCGGCATGAATACATAATATGGGATCTACTTTGTTTGACGTTTCATCATGCAGTATTGCCAGGGCATTGCCATGGGACCATCGCTTCGCCGTAGACACCCATGACATTGCTCTGCCATGTGACGACATGGCATGGCATTCCCATGAACCTTCACGGCCCACCATGGCATTGCTGTGAACCTCCTTGGCACGCCATCGTACGGCCATCCCTCTCTATAGTACGCCATGGCATTGCCATGAATCGTGATGACACACCATGGCGATAACATGAACCTCCATGGTACGCCACAACATCACCGAGGGCCGTGATTGCAATGCCATCGTGTGTTGAGGCAGTTCCATGGAAACCCACCCACGGTTATGTCATGGACTGCCGTGGCACGCCATGCGCACGGCGTACAACTCCAGTGGGTTACCGTGGCGTTGCCATGATCCGTTTTGTAGCACTTGGGAATTTCCACGGGGCCATTTTGTGGCGATATGCCATGGGGCAATACCTTGACGATGTCATGGGGCAGTATCATGACAATACCGTTGTAACGATGGCCTTGACATGAATAACCATGACAGTTCGTGGAACCCCATGAAGTGCCATGGCACGTTAGCCATGACTCGTCATGACGTACCATGGCACGACGTGGCGGGCAATGACGCACCGTGGCGACTGCCATGAAGCGCCATGAAACAAAATATTGTTTTGGACGTTTTGGACGTTTGTTACGCGGTTGGATAGGAAGTACGGAGAATATGTAACTCACACCTCAAATACACGATGCACACCTCACGGTAGTAAGCAGAAGCGCCATATAACTAAGACCCCTCGGGTCAACCCGCTTACGGTTACAACTCTCGCTTGGGGTAGAATTCGGTTCCCGGAGTTAATAGCCGGAAAGGATCCTGGACTGACCTTTCTCTTCTACAGCATCGGGTGTGGACCTATCGCCAGTAAAGTCGCCTTTACGGCCTCAGTTTTCCATCACTTTAGACAATCGCGAGCCCCTTACAGTATAGCGCGCGCCGGGTGTTGAACTAATGTGGGGGAATACGTGGATATTTGGCCGGTTTAAAACACTTCGCCCAAGGGTTTCCGCAGCAGTTGTACAACCACTCTCCCACGGGAGAAATAATAGCTTGACTCATTGCCTTCCGGCGGGAAAACACTACTAGTTCAGTGAAGACGCATACTGCGAACAAGCGGAGTGTCCCATACACCACAATGTGTCGGTGTTCGCACGGTTTCGGGGTCCCGCCCAGCGGGCACAAGCTAGTTGCACTCCCATTAAGGCCGAGCATGCTCGATCACCGCATCCGGTGGTATACGAGGCGTCTCCATTATTGCGCCCCGTGACGAGCAATACCGAGGGCGGAACGCTTATTTCGATGATATCCGTTATATTTCCACATGTCAATGACACCCCTACACCGAGTCTCTGGTGTTCCGCCAACCTACGGGATTCGTCAACCTAAATTGAGATCCGCAGCGGTTTCAGGCTCCGGCTCTAAATACCCAATCCTATCAGTCACCCTGACGTATCGCCAACGTTGTCCCCCCCTTCCGCCCAACGTGCCACCATCTTGGAAGATTGCGGGCTCTTCCTTTGGTGACCATGCTTTTCGAGGAACGACGGAGAGATTCCACGTTTAACACCCGCCGCGCAGTACGCTTGCTGTACGCGTCGCTTTTTTTCCCCCCATCCGAACGTCCGACGCCACTGCTGCATTCGTTGCGTCGCTGCTTCCACTCCCCGCCGCCCCGACTATAATAGAAGAGTGTAGTGTGGGAAGTACTCGTAGTGCAATTACCTACTCTATACATCATGCGGGTTGGCAGGAGATGGTGCTTCAATACTAAAGGACTGGGTACTTGCGAGTCACCAGAACACCAAAAAAGCTGAACTGGTTGAGCACTCGGGAGTTCGTTACCGGTATATATTCCTCCATTTTTAAAAATACAGTACATATATTTCGAACGCACGCTGTCGGGGGGCGGGGGGGTGTGCTCGGGGGGCGGGTCGCCCCCCGACACTTGCATTGGCGAATTTTCCCAAGCTCTGTTTAAAGATACAGTACATGTATTTCGAACGCACACTGTCGGGGAGGGCGGGGGGGGGCGGGTTCGGGAGGGGGCGCGTCGCCCCCCCCCCGTCACTGCTATTTGCATCCAAGCTCTGGTCGGCTGCCGCGCCAACCTAACACTACACTGCTATTTGCGTCCAAGCCCTGGTACTGGCTTTCGAACGCACACTGTCGCCGGGCTCGGGGGGGAGGGTTCGGAGGGGGGCGCGTCGCCCCCCCCCCGACACTGCTATTTGCATCCAAGCTCTGTTCGGCTGCCGTGCCAACCTAACACTACACTGCTATTTGCATCCAAGCTCTGTTCGGCTGCCGTGCCAACCTAACACTGCACTGCTATTTTCGTTCAAGCTCTGTTCGGTTGCCGTGCCAACCTAACACTGGTGAGGCATTTTGCGACGCACACTGTCCGGACCCTTCTAACGCACACTGACGCACCTGCTTCCAAGCACTGTTTTCTGCTGTTGTGGGGTTGTAAGACTCCTTCTTGCGACTACACCCCGCAGAACTCTGCCTTCCTTCCTATTGCAACACTGCTGTACGCGCCTTTGAGGTTTCGCTTCTGCACCCAATACTTCTCCTCCTTACCTCTGTGCGTCGGCTACAGTGCGTCCTATGAGCACACCTGCTTCCAACACATCATTCATTCGGCCGCTGTTGCGAGCTGCACTCGTCGTCTTCCTGTCCCTGCTGCTGCTGCTGCACTCATCACGTGCTACTGCTGTGGGTGTGTGCTATGAGTCTTCGTACGTTTAATCGTGCTAGAATTCTGCTCGACTTCGGCCATGCTTTACACATAAATATTTCACTTCTTAGTGCCCTGGGCTGCGGAAAGAAATTCCCTTCTGAGAAACGCCGCCTACTAGAAGATAAACCCCAAATTTCAAACCGCGATACCAACAAACGCTGTTCTGCAACACATTAATCCTCCCACTCAAACCGCGCACAAGACACACCCACTACTTCTGCCCCCCGTGGGACACACATCCATCCTTTCGCCTCACTGCTGTCGCTGCTCCTCTCTTACGACTGCTGTAGGTGTCTGCTATGAGCCTTCGTATGTTTCCTCGTGCTAGACTTCTGCTGCTCTTTGGGCCATGTTATACCCAGACATATTTCACGTATTTGTGCCCTGGGCTACGGAAATAAATGTCCTTCTGAGAAACGCCGCCTACTAGAAGATAAACCCCAAATTTCAAACGGCTCAAGGTTAGGGTTCGGAGTATCGAGTATACCCGGAGCATCTGTGAAACCTTCTAATATACAGGGGTTTTTTATACTTGCGACCGAAGGATGACATGTTTTTTTACTCGCACATATCGTTTTCCCGATGGGCGGGGCGGCGGTCGGGGCTACGCCCCGACCCGCTCCCCGCCGCCCCGACAATAATAGAAGAGTGTGTAGTAGGGTTCGAATTAGTGCTCCAGCAACATGTGCGCGTAGCACACATCGGGCATATTTGGAGGTGCGCTCCCCGCAGGGGCCCCCGGAGGCCCCCCGGAGGGCCCCCGGAGGCCCCCCGGAGGGCTCCCGGAGTGCCCCCGGACGGCCGCCGGAGGCGAAAATTTTGGACGTATGTGCGTAAATGTACTCAAAATGTGCGTCTCATTCGCTCGTCTTGCAAATAACACACTGACAAGCATAGCCTCTGTATTTGCGACCCTTTCAAGCCTTGTTTTATCCACGGACATACAAAACCGTCATAAATTTGAACTCAGTGCCCTCAAAACAGAAGGCCACAAACAAATTCAGCAGGAAATTGTCGAATAAATCACAAGAAAAAGGCCCAAAACAAGTTTCGCCTGCAGCGAAAACGGACCCAACAATTTTTCCCCTGCGGCGAAAATAGGCCCCATTTTTTTTGCGCCTACGGCGAAATGGACCCGCGCAAAGTTTTGGCCTGCGGCCAAAAAATGTGCGGGGGCCTAAAAAAGATGTGCGGAAAGCCGCACATCTATATACTACTTTTTGTGGTGCGCAAAAGCTGATATTTCAGAATTTTTGTGCAATTGCGCACGTTTCACCAACTAATTCCAACCCTGGTGTGTAGTGAAAAGTACTCGTAGGGCATCCAACTAGTAGACTCGCGAGTATACCTGGAGTACGGAATATAATATGAGTTAGTACTCCCGAGTATATGGAGTAACACGAAAAATCTGGGTACTTCCGAGTCACCAGAGGAGCACCAAAAAAGGTTAAATGACTGAGAACTCGGGTGTTAGTTACCGGTATATATACCTCCATTTTTGTCATATTGCGACCAACGGACGACATGTTGTTTTACTCGCACACGGTGTTTTCCGGCTGGGCGGGGCGCGGGTAGCGACCCGCGCCCCGTGTGATGCCACGAGGAGAATACTCCTGAGCTCCAGCTGAACAACCTGCCGGCACTTCGTGGAAGGGCTTGTTACACACTGTACTAAACAGCCGGCGGACCCCCGTGTGCGAGTAAAAACACATGTCACCAATCTGTCGCAAGATAAACAAAATGGAGGAAAGGTATACCGGTAACTTAACTCCCGAGTGCTCAGTTCAGCTTTTTTGGTGCTCTGGTGACTCGCAATCACCCAGTAATTTCGTTCTTGCTGCATGTACTCCTGCTACTATGTGCTCCTCGTGCTGCCATGTTCTTACACGGGGTGTGTGGGGTGGCGCGTACCACGGGGTGGGCTGCTGCTGCTGCTGCTGCTGCTTTATACACAGCGAATCGATCCTTGCGACTTGCTGGCGTCGGGGCTCTGCTGCTGCTGCGGCCGCTGTTTTCGGGGAGCGGGTCGGGGCGTATCCCCGATCCGCGCCCCGGCCAGCGGGCAAACCACGTGTGGGGGTAAAAAAACATGTCGTCCTTCGGTCGCAAGGTAAAACAACTAAAGGAATCTATACCCGTTCTTGGCCACCAAAATGGTCAGACGTGCCGCTGTCCAGAATCATCGTGAACCAGTCGGCATTGGGTTGGAAACCCCTTCCGCCGTTGTCTGTCACCAGTCCCTTTCTGGCGTTGGTGAGGTTCCCGCTGTTGTTGAAAACCGAACCCCCCATGATGATATGTAGTACTTGGCGATGCATTACATCACGCATGGGTCTTACTGTGAAATTGAACACGAGTATTGGAGGGAGGTACTTGCGAGTCACCAGAGCACCAAGAATTCTGAAATGAGTGAGCACTCGGGAGATAGTTACTCGTATATATATATTCCTCAATTGCGTATCGGGGCGTAGCCCGGACTCGCGCCTCGCCCAGCCGGCAAACCCCGCGTACGAGTAAAATAAAATATGTCATCCTTCGGTCGCAAGTTAAAACAAAAGGAGGAGTACCATATACCGGCAACTACAGCAGTAACGAGTGCTCATTTTTCTGAGAATAGGTGTACCTTTTCCTTTTTTAGGCATTATTTGAATGTGTGATGGAGCGCAGCACTGCTTAGCTCACCGCATCAACAACATCATTGCTTCGTGCCATGGATATTCGATCAATTCTTCGGCAAGGATTCGGCAGGAGGGGGCCAAGGGGAGAATGCGGCGAAGGCCAAGTCACCTCCACCGGGAAAAAGTGTAGCGGGCAAGTCGGGTGGCAAGACTGCTGCTGCCGCTCCTGCGGACAAAAGTCTGCTCCAACTTTGTTCGTCTCAACACAAAAACTCTCTGTCTTAATTTGAAATGTGAAAGCACAGTTATTTGAACGTGGTAATTTGACCGTGGTTTTCGTTTTTCCCGCCGAGGGAAACATCAGGCATAAAGCGAGCCACAGCCGTGCGCCCATGGCGGTGCCTTCGCACATTTCCACCCCCCCCACTCCGTGGGAAATCTCGTGGCTCTGCTCGGTAAGTTCGGCGAAGAATCACACTCCCGCGTCCGCAAAAGTCGTATTTCACTTGATCAAAGAGTGATTCACTATTCCGAGACAGTACGCGTGGGCGCAGCTGTTGCCCCGATTGCCACTCGATGGTATTCGCAATGTATATAGTCTATGGGTGTCTGGCTCGGTCAGTGGCGGCAGTTGCGTACAAACAACTACAAGTGTTGCTCTTCCTCGCTCTTCTCGCTTATTTCATGTATCTACGTATGTATGTACGTAACACCAAGTCCGTACGTACGGGCTAAAAACCAGAAGTGTCAAAATGCTACGTGCCCGCCGACTGCTTTGTAAACACTGTTATTACGGAGGACCATAGTAAACACTAGTAAATAGGACCTATGGTACAGACAAAAGCCTACATTTCCCTGTTTTTACTAACAATATTTGGTCATGTTTAGTATGATCCTCCGTTACAAGTACGGGTCGAGCTGAGTTGCGCTCGCGAAGGGTAAAATTTGGTTTTGCAGCGTACAGTCCTGCTCACATCATCACGAAGCAGCAGAGCACGCTTCGAGACCCGCCGTGGTGCATGCTGTACCTCGAGTACGTCTGTTGTTGTATGCTCTGTTGTGCAGCTCTGTACTGTACTGCTTGCTGTGTTCTACTACTTGTTGTGTCTTAATATGCTGCCGTGCCGTAATACATTACGAGTACTGCTGTTGCCTGTCCTCTTTTTTCGACGTGAGCTACAATAGATATAGCACTACAGTAGCTGTTTGGCTGAATTTTTTCCTGAACGATCGATTTCCTTAACTCAACCTCTTTGGACTATCATTGTGGTGTTGCAATACTGTTCATACTACACTTGGGCAATGGGGTTGTTCATTGGGTATTACGGAGGAACATGGTAAATAGGACCTTCCGTAGACACAAAAACCTACATACCCACCCATTTTTAGTAACAATGTTTTGTCCCATTTACTATGGCCCTCCTTAATACGTAGCACTCTTACTTTCCTCGAAAATCAGTTTGGGGTGAGGTGTAGAGCTCTTCACGTAACCACCCTTATAAGGCAAAAACATGGTGCACCTCTATCGTAGCACGCGTCTTTTGCCCTCGTGTGCATCATGTATGCACGAAGGCTTACAATCTGCTGCTTCGCCCCACTGGCGGAGCGGCCACAATTTGAACACATACGTGGAAGAGACCGTCGCAAAGAAGCGCGAAAAAAACAAAGACAACAACAGCAGTGTTACTTCTGGACTATCGAAATAGCGTCAAAAGCATATACACCATTTATGAAACCTCAGACTCCCAGGCCGGGAAAATCTAATGTAACAAATCTCCACTGTATAATGACCGATCCCTTTCTCGCCACATTGCTCTAATTTTTGCAGGTAATACCTGGCGTCTTCGGAACCATAAAAAAAATGTCGTAAGAAATTCGGCGACAGCCAGCCAAATGCGGATAACCATGCAGCCATCCGAAATAAATATCCCGCGAAATGCAAGCAAACATCTCAAGGAGGGCGTATAAAAGCGGTGTGTGAGTGAGGCAGTAGGTATAGGCAGCCAGAAAGGACTCCTCCCGACGTGTTTACGTGAACTCGAAGTTTGCACGCCAATAACACTTTTAGTAAATAAAGTCGCGGGAACGCCATATATTTGTTTGACGGATGTTGAAGCCTGCTTGCTGTAGTACACACACGGGTATATCACTGAAAACAAAACGGGTTACACGAAAAGTTCGACGTATTCAGGACGGATGTATTGAAGATTGAAACGCACTTAATATCTTATAAGTATTACTGTTATATGCATGCGCGTTGTGAGGTAAGCGTCACGAACAACAGCGCCCAAATCCTTGCCACCGCTGGTCAGGCGAATAGATAACGGGGGGTCAGATCAAGGCTGGGGTTAGCCCAAGCCATTATATACTACATACAAGGTCCCCCTTCGCGACGTTGTTGTCTTTAAACTATGGCGGTATATGTTGAATGCCTATTTTCGCAGTTCAGTTTATCAAACGACCCCGTGTAGGTGTCAGACCGTGTGCTTTGTAGTTGGAAACAAACGGATGTCTTGGATTTGTATCAACTAATGAACCGTTTCCCTATTTTACGAAATAATCTTATTACAACCCCTCT
Organism: Saccharina japonica; assembly: GCA_008828725.1. Lineage (NCBI taxonomy): Eukaryota > Phaeophyceae > Laminariales > Laminariaceae > Saccharina > Saccharina japonica. The sequence continues at coordinate 1,357,938 of MEHQ01004022.1, read as the reverse complement.
ATTTGTACCCCTAGGTCACACGGCATATGTCCATCCCGTGGACGCCTGTTATTATCGAAGTCGATGTTTGGGTAACTTGCTAATAGTATAGAGGTATAAAGTTATTTAACGAAGGAGCACCAGAAAAAACAAAACACGTTTTATATAGCGCGCTCTTCTCTCACGATGTCCGTTGCTCGTGTCACGCATAGGTGTTTTGCAAAGCTAGCGGAAAACTGTTTTGAGATTGATCCGATTACCCGGTCATACAACAACGGCCATGCATGAAAGTCCAGAAGTACCCCCCCCCCCCCCCACCTTGTACACCAACAGCTCAGAGATCGGAGAAGCTGGTTTGTCTAAGCCACGGAACGTCTTATGGACGACAAACGCTCTTGCTGTTTCCACGAGAAAAATATTACCTACTCACGAATCGAAAAACCTTATACCCGGAATGCGTTATATCTGGTACGGTAGTGGTCCCCGTACGGTTAGTCGTGGTCTAGTAGAGCCGGTGGCCGGTTAAAGTTGTCTATGAAATCGCTTACCACAGGTGGTATTCACCCCGGTGAGTAGTGCAGGGAGACGCATGCTACGATAGAGGTGCGCCATGTTTGTTCTGAGCTCCTCACTTAAGGAGCGTCATACCTCACCGAAAAAATACTTTGGAGGAAAATAAAACGTTCTGCCGGATGCGACATCTCATGACCGAAGTATACTCTGAAACATTATTCGTCACAAAAATGAAAGTCCGACGAATTTGGGTGAAGGAGCCCGATCGTTCAGAAAACGATTAGGCCAAAAAGTGCTACCTCTACCGTAGCACGCGTCGGGAGTCGCGCCTGTTGTCACTACAGTGTCGGTATTGTTGGCTGGCGCGTACCATCACTATGCAGGGACTGTCACTATATATTGCATAGCCGGCATCGCTGGGGTAGGGAATGTGCCCCAAGTGTCAAAAGCAAGGGGACGCTTTGACTACCGGGCATGCATGTTAGAGTGGGTGCCGGGTGTGGGACTAACTTATCGATGTTTTCTTATCACAAGAGGGTATCTCAACTACAGTAGTATGTCACCATACACCGTAGTACCAAGTAGTTTCAGCAGATGAAAATATCCCACAACTACGGTGTACGATCGAAATGCGCGGTTCCTGCTCTCCCCACAGTACATTAAATACGGCTTTTCAAGAGGAATAAAAACCACCAATCGATGAATATAATGAGCACTCATAAGAAAGTTATTTCCGTTCGACAAAAAATAAGCAGTGGTGAGTCGAGCGGTTCGATAAACGAAACCTGGTCGACTGGACATTTCGACAACTGAGTCTGACGGATCGGACTGTTGAGCCGTCGAGCGGTCGTGAGGCTCTGCGAGGACGAAATGTTAGATCCCGGAGCTGCCCAACGGAATTCATGACCATCGTTGAATGGGGTAATAGTTATACTCTTCCGCGCTACCTGGTATACCATATGTGGTACACTGAGAAAGAGAGGCATGAGAACATTGCCTCAGGACTCTGCCACTGCTGCATTAGACTCGTCCAAACTCACGGATGTTGCACATGTAGGCCAACATCCACGCGATACAAAGCGACTTACGAGTGTTTGTCCACACTTTCAAAACGATTACGCAAGGCCACATGTGGGTTATATCTTGATTTGTCGTCGGGGTATATGTATGCGTTAGCGCCGGGACATTGTTTAGTCGCCACTATGCTATTGTTCTACCCTGCCATCGTATGTTGCCCCTCTTTTATCTTGTTTGATTGTGCTGCTCTTTTTTTCCACATCGTACGTCCTGATGACCCGAGCGAGCCTGGGACAGACAAAGTACATGTTAGAGCTACACTCGTACTTCACAGAAGATTAACATTTCATGCTACACGAATCCACACTGCTAGACTACTAGAAAAGGCCGTCATTATAGGAGAGCCAGGATTTCGACATGTGTTAGTGAAAAAAACAGTATGATGGGCATTGATCACCGGGTAAAAGACCACGATTTTGTGTTTTCCATATTTTTGACAGAACGCCTCCATTGGAAAAACAATCTTCCCGATTGTAACGGTCCTCGGATAATAACGGCCCTAATAACTACCATCGACGACGCTATCACTTGAGAAATTGTGTAGAATATGTCAGCTCTACTACTACTGCCGATGTAATGCCGTTATAGAAACCATATCCCGCCCACGATGTATTGTGACATCGCCAACTCGATAGCGACTCACCACCCAACCACCACCCTTCACAGCACTTTTAGTCCACGGCACATCGCGTCCTGCCGCCCCCCCCCCAACAAAATACATTGCCCGAGGTCAGGGTGATACTGTAGCATCATCACGAGCCATGAAGTTATCAAGTGCAGGGCGCTTTTCCCTGCTGGGAGTGACGCTGGCCAGTATGTCCGTTTTTAGCGCAGCTGTGGACACGGTGACGGTGACGGAGGGTGGCGTCGCGTTCACTGTCGTCCTGTCTGAAGGCACCTACGGGCTCAAATTCCGCCTGGACGGCACGCGCTCGTTCTACACTTTCAACTCGGCTGCCCAAGTGACCAGCATCGAAGTCGGCACGGAGACGTACAATGTGGGCTGCTCTCGCGTCCATGCGTCTAGTAGAGTAAACCTTTAACGAGTTGCCGTGCTGAACCGTCCCGTGTTGGTTTGCACTGCTGTACTCAAACCTGTTTGAAGTCATCGACAATAATTGACCTGGACCATTACAAGTCGGTGACCTCTGCAACGACATTGGTCGAGATATAACGATAGCAGGAACCGCAGGCGCGGTGTTGTATACTACGTTCGCGCCCATTCCTATCAAAGAGGTTTTCATTCGCTTCCTGTCGTAAATTTAATTTTCGTAGGAAGAACAGAAACAGTTTTTTGTGCAAGTCAGGAAATTTAAACGAAGCTCTAAACCAAAAGAACGTGCCACTTGCATATATTTTCAAGGCGTTTTCCCCCTTGTATCTCCCACAATTACTCGAAAGGTTATCTATGACACGAGCGACAACCTGGAGAGCGTGCAACTGACGCCATCCACCAGGCGATCCCTCTCCCAAGAAGAATCTACCGCCACCGTGATGGAAGGGCGTCGTCTCGACTTCGAAGACTGTACGGCGTGCGAGGACACATGGGACGCATTGTGCGCTGGCGTATCTTCCGTGTGCGACTTGGTTGACTACGGCTCCCCTCTTAGCACCACGGCTGCTGCGTCCGTGGATACCACGTGCGAGACCTTCGGGGGCGCGTGCTCGAGCTACGACGCCAGCGAGGCGTGCCAAGGCCAATGCACAGAAGCAGGTATCGACAGCAAATACACGATAGGAAGGTATCGATATTGTAAGTGAAATTATTAACTTGATTATATGACCTGTTGCGTTTGTTCACGTTCGAGGCACACGATATGCGGCAACCAGAAATTCCGTAGTCACCAACTCTCGATGGTTGGGTTCGTCATCCACGTCAGCTGAACTCTGTACCCCCTCTGGTTCATTTGGATGCATTTCAGAGGCACTAATCGAACGGTTGTTTCGGCGGTTACTTGTTTGCAAAATCGACGATTGGTTCCGTTTAAAAAGGGCACTTCCAAGTACACCAGAGTCAGTTGCATGAATTCACAGCCGTGTGTGATCGGGGTGACCTCACCCTATTATAGTAGAAGCCCCAGCTTTGTTGGCTAGTGCAGCCCGTTTTAGAGTCCTATATCATCATATACCTTCTTCGGGCAGGTAACGGTCACCAGTCGGTGTCGTTGAGGTGCTATCAGTGGTTTCTCGAGTACTCGCCTCCTTGTTTTGTCCGATGACTTGTCTCGGTTTATGGGTCAAACATATTATTCAGTATCCACCCCCTGTGGGCGTCAAACACACACCATCAGAAACTTAATGAATAACACGCGTCGACCGCATGAACCCTTATAACATTTCTACGCGATGCCAACGTCGCAAACTGCCCACGTGCCATGCGAGCTTACAGTCGGCTGACCCTTTCCTCCCACACGCCTGTTGTTCACGCGTGGAATTAAACGTGCAGTCAGCAGCAACAAGTGCCTCGATCCTGCCAGGGAGGAATACAAGTGCACCTTTTCGGGAGATACAACTCTGTGAGATTCATCACGCCTCGGTGTGACGGTGCACTTGTTGGGACAGCCATACCATAACATAGCGGACCATTTGTGCATCGTGTAGTCGGCGTCTCGAACACCCCCGACACCCTCATATACTACAAGCGCGCTAGGAAGTGCAGCGAAGGTGCTGTGTTTAGACAATCAAATGCTACATCGATGCACCCTATGAAAGGGCTTACATGGGTATCGCAGGAACCCCGGGCTAGTCAACGCCGTTTGCCATCCACTTCGACGGCACCAACATTCGTGGTAGATACGTAAACTATCTAAATCTACTTGTTTTCTGGTATGTAAGGGCCTCTGCGGTGTGTAGACATGTGAGGATAAGTTAATCGGGGTATTGTAAACGTATTTTTCATGTAAATAGCAGTCGACGGTGGCACCGTGGAGTCCATGATGTATAATTCCGTTTCCCGGTAATCTGCATCGCGCTCACTCGAGGTGTGTCCCGTCCACACTAAAGTGTAGAGTCACTGGCCGCTTGAAAAAGATGCCATCCTTCCGTAATTTCTAGCGATGAATAATAGTAATGATAATCTATCGTCGAAGCAAAGTAGTAGTGTAGGCACAATGAGCGACCCATTGGCCTTGCGGGCGAGCACCCCCACCATTTCGAAACGGCCCGAAATGTTTGTAGTGCACGTCAGCAACGGCAGCGAATAATCCCCTAGGGACGTGCCTGTGTAGGTTTCGATGCTGTCGTCCCATCCAATATCCACAGAGAGGCTTCGACAAAAACAACAGTCACACGGGCTGCTTGTACTGTAACAGGATGCGCGCAAATAATCAAAGAACCACGTTCTCCAACGAGCATGTCACGAGTGTATGACAATCCACAGCAGGGGGGCTGTTGTAAGATTCCCGCGTTTCTTCCACCTGCTGACCCCATCCGCAGGGTCTTCACGGGATGTACCCTGACGGACGAAGACGTCCCCTTTTTTCAAGCATGCTTCGAGGAGTTCGGGAAAACCAACATCCAAGAACTGTGAGTTCCACTGAACGGCAGTGGGTTACGTGCCTAAGCTGCACAAAATCCACTGGAACAATCTCCAGACGTGGCAGTTATATGCGACAAAACCAGTCATCTACGAGTAATGGCCAACATGCAGCCGTTAGAGTTATCTATCACAGTAGTAATGAGCGCTAAACCTTTGGTGCGTTTGAACCACGGACTGGGGGACTGGGGATTTCAACTATATCCGGGGTAAATGTGCTCTCAGTGCTGCTAGCCAGGTGAAATGTAAATATGATATATTGTTCTTAAATACGTAGTACCAGGTACTTGGGTCTAACAGCGGTAACAGCCCCCGCAGCCTGTGGAGTAACAAATGCAACCCGTGATGAGTCCTGGGACCATAAAAGTGAAATAGTTTGTCACGGTTCAGATACGGTGCGTTTCCGATGTTATATGTTTTAAGCACACACCGAACCGCGTGAACGCCAAACGATTACATCGGCAGCACGCCATACCGTACGATTATCAAGCACTCAAAATCCACACCGCGCCGCACTGCTGTGATATTGTGCAACTAGAAAAATGGGGCCGCGCTTCGGTGCAACGCGGCGAAAGGCCACCCAAAGTTCGTACGTGGTCGGACCGAGCAAGTCCTACGCTTCCATATGCAAAGGAAAACATCCAATCCTAGCTCCATATACACACTTCGAATTTTAAGTAGGCATTGTTCACTGGTTAAAATAATTGCGGATAAACCAATGAAACCACAAATTGGTGAGTTATTTCCCACCGAATTATGTTGCCGGCAATTTTGACGATACCCGTACCCGCCTTTCCTGGATATAGAGAGATATTGCAGATGTGTGGTTGATCGGGAACGACGCCAGCAGTAGGCCGACATGGTAAGCCCTAACTCGTTGTGGTTGCAAATTATTCAGGTATGATTGAAATATATTTGTGAAATAATATGATTGAAATAGGAAGAGTTGAATATTGTCAGACGTTAAACGGAATGATCATTATTTACTGTGATTGGTATTTACTGGGCCGGCGGGCGGGTGCACGGGCGGGGTATTTCTTCTGTACAACAACAGCAGCAGTAGGGGGGTCTCCGAAGTTCTGTCGTTCTAGAAACGGACGTCCTTGTGGTTCTTTGTTGGACAGCAAATAGTGTGGATGTATGGCCCCATCGAGAGACGCACTCCCGCTCAGAACATAGCAGGTGATTCACTATCACCGGGGAACATCATCATAGCAAATAGGACCTGCGGTACACAAACAAAACTTCGTACCCGTGTTACATATGTATGTATATTAATGTACTATTTAATAACCATATTTAGTCCCGTGTACTATGCCCCCCTTCCGTAACAATTGAGGCAATGCTACCTTAGGCGTACGATAGTACCTGGTTTTTCGTAGGCGGTTCAATTGATTTTAGTATAGAAGTTCCATACCACCCCCCCCCCCAAAAAAAAAAACTGACGTACGCGAGAAAACGTGGGATATAACCCGATGAATGATGCCATGCACGACCCTGCGTAGATGATATCGAAACATATCGGATGACACAAATGGAATATCGCATAGTCCGTTGTCAGAAACGCAAAAACGAAAAATGTTACCCCTATCGTTGCAAGCGTTCATGTTTGGGAGTTCCATGCCCCCAGGCTTTCTCTCAGTCCCGATTACGTCCTCTGGCGAGGTACGGATTTTTGCTCGTGTCGTCACAATGACATCACTCGCTTGGGAGGTCGAAATACTTATCCACTCTCTCTTCGTGTCGCTCTTACTCCGGTGTATTTGTGTCGTGCGCTACAGTAGATATATGATCGACCCTGCTTTCGCACCGGTTCGCGGACGCGCATTGACTTGAAGACAATAGTTCACTCGTTGTTTCGAGACTAGCGTGCGTGACTCGATGATTGTTCGCTGAGTTCCGTAAACGCCAACTCAGTATGTATACTGCTGTGCATGCGTCCAATTGAACTGTTCCAGTTTGTTTTCGGCATTTGCTTAGTCCTCTGATACGTCAAGTGGTGTTCCTAAGGTGCAGCTTGGAATGGGCCCTGTAGACATCCCATGTACACTCGTATGCATACTGTGTATGCGCTTAGAATAAACTGTGTACACGTTCGTCTCGCTCCAATATTGGTTTGTTCTGACATCATCCACACCGGCATCCCTTCTGCTGTCGTTGCCGCATTGGGATTGTTGGGCTTCAGACTTCTGGACGCAAACAAACTACGTTCTATTCCCGAGGGGACATTTGCCGGCCTGTCCGAGCTGACTGTCCTGTGAGTGTCATAGCGTGGTCCTGACCTCTGGTCTTTGGCAGATTCTACGTAGTTCCACCGCCATTGTCTGAACCTGAACCTTCATTTCTATTTGCCTGCAAGCGGCTGGTTATTCGGAGATGAGTCCGCCAATATCTGTAGCGTTTGTCTTCCGAACAGTCCTACCGTGAAACCGCGCACACATATACTCCTAGTACGCGGCAACGAAGGGCTCGACAAACTCTGTCGAGACCTGTCCACTTCGGGCAATACATGTTACACTCGAAGCGACAATGGCGTGTTGTACGCTTCGACGGTCACGATAAATCAGCTTCTGCCTCCCTGTTGATGCTCGCCTCTCTCCTCTGGTGGCATTCGTTCTCTCTCAGGGACCTGTACAGGAACAAGCTGGTGACCCTGCCGGAGGGAGTGTTCGATGGCCTCACGAAGCTCGAGGATTTGTGAGTACAGAAAGCTGTATTCGGTTGCTCTGCTGTCCCTCGAAGTCATCCTTTTCACACAAACATACTCATAGACCTACACTAACATCACGCGATTTCGCCACAAGCGCTGCACAAATACGAGCAACTACTGTATGACCCAGCGAGGTCAAAACTGCTACATAACACAACGCTATCGCATACTGACGTTTTCACAACCACTACGCGTACGAGCGCAGTGGGTTTACTGTAGTTCGCCCGACAACACGGGTGCTGGACCCCGTCGTACGTGTTCATGCTTGCGATCGTGCACGTTTTTAACAACTGCTACTGTCGTCGATTTATGTGTGCTGGATATTCGTTTAGGGACTTGGCCTTCAACGACCTGGTCAGTCTACCGGAGGGGGTGTTTTCCGAGCTCGAGAGCCTCCTGAAACTGTAAGTATGGTTCGGAGGTGGACGATACCGGCCGGTTACGCTGTAGCGGATTCATCCTACCATAGAGGTGCACCTGCATCCAGTACCTTTTCTGAGGCTCCTTCCTCACTTGAGGATATCTATGCCTCTATACCTGCAGTAGTCTAAACACTGACTTTGGAGGGAAAAGGAAGCGCTACCCGACGAACAATCCGATGGCCTACAGTAACCATGCAATGAAAAAACTGTTGTCACAAAAAATGAAATACGGATTTGGGTTAAGGAGCACGATCATTCAGAAAAGAATTTCCCTCCAAACGTGCTACCTCTATCGTAGCACGCGTCCAATCGTTGACTGCGGCCTCGTAGGATTGTCTATTCGTCAAATTATCTAGACGCTCTCACAAGGTAGAGCAACTGTCCATGAATAGGGAAGGTAGGCAGGAACCGAGAGATGCCTCTAACACCACACCGGGAGTGGCTGATTAGTATACCCATGATACAGAGATTGCACACGAGGCACCCCAATAGACGGTGATAAGTTGGCGGCATCATTTCGCCGCGACGGACGTTCGGAAACAAATCACAATTGTACACAAGTTTTCATGCTGGGGTTCTACTACTGAACCCCAATCTGCTTCATCATGGAGCGTTGATTCGAACAATACATATCGTACATCTACTTGTTTAGGGGTCATCGACATGCTCTGTGGCATTGACGAAGCATTGCGCTGTTTGGAACCACCACCCTGCATGACTTGAAACATCGTGACAACCTTCGTGTGCATCACTTTCGAATCCTTGCGCTTTGTCCACCTCCACCCCCGTCTTCGCGATGGATTCCGCAGCCGGCTCTCTGTGAACGAGTTGACGCCCGAGGGTCTGCCCATTGGTCTCTTCTCGGGAACACCCCTACTGCAAGAGCTGTGAGTGCACCTATTGAAGGGGTAGAGCTTGTATGTTCGTAGACCACTGCGTCGTAATGGTGACATTCACGCGTGAGCATTGTTTGCGTTGGTGAAGGGTTCGCCTGCCTGCATTGGGGGTGTTGTTGTTTTGCCAATTTCTCAATCGCGTGGTCTCTGATTTCCTTGAAGGAACTATTCAAATTGATGGCATTGCAGGGGCCTGCGTACAGCGTTAAGAGTATATGCATTGTGTTTATGGGTCTGGATATACGTTTCCGAGAGAAGGCAATAGTACACTCGGTGGGCCTCGTTGTTGACGCAACAGTTGTCTTGGCGTGTGTAATCTGAATGGCGCTGGAAGAACGGGGATGGAGACAGTTCCAAGTGGGTGCGCCGTAGTTTAGCCTTATCCCAGCGTTGGAGAACGATCGCTATATGTTATATATGCAATTGTGGCTGCCGACTAGACCGCTGCAATGGTTGCACGGTGATTATAAAAAATCCCCCGTACGACTAGAGGCAGCGTCACAGGTCTGGTCGAGAATTTCATATCATGGCAGTATACACGGATAACTGATAATCAGGTGTGGTAAACCAATTCACGTTTGCTTATCGCGAGCTTACATTTCCCAGCTCAGGTCACAGTAGATAGATGTTCCGCGCACCTGTCTGAGTCATATGTTGCTAGGGGAGGCTACCCTTTTTTCCTTGGTACATACAGCGGTTTCAATCCCGTACAGGGTTGGGCGTTCCTACATCACCTGCGACCAAAACATTTTCTCTCGCGCTTTCCAACGACAGAAGATAACACAAGCACCGGCCACGAACCAGTTTGTGTTTGTTTTTTTCAATATTGCCAAACCCCCAAATGTAGTCTCAGTAAGGATTGGTGCCTGCCCTGAATAATACGGTCGTAACAAGCGGGTCGTGGATCTAGAGCTTCGCGCGCGCGTAGTTAGGCGCCCATGTACTAAAAAATTCCGCCTTCTTCCTTGCACTCGGTATTCGTTCAGGGATCTTACCAGAAACAACCTTAGGGGTATCGTCAGTCTGGTGGGGTTGTTTGACGGGCTGACGGAGCTTATCGATCTGTGAGTGCTATGGCATGAGCCCACCACCGTCTGTTTCCTTTTCCGAGGCTGTCATTCATACGACGAGAAGCTCTTCGTTGCGCATGCAGGATACAATTTTGTTTAACAAATAATTTACGCCAGACCCGAATGACAATGCTCCGGGCTAGGAAAGCATGTTCGGAATCCTGGGTTTCAGAATCCTACTGCGTACAGTAGATTCCTTTAGCAGCAGAGGGTCCCCGCTTGTGCCACGCCATTTTCACCCGATCACAGTACATTACCGTAGCACAGCTTCGGGTGGCTAACCGGTTCGGATACAACGCGAGTACGTGTTTTGAAGAAGACCCCTCGAGGCCGTTGCTGGTATGCGTGTTTTCCTTTTATGTTATTGTTCGCTTGTGGCAAGTGTGGTGGCTGTCGGCGCACAGCAAGAACGACATCGCGCGAAGGGTGAGACTGATGCAAGTACTCGGGATCCCACCGTTTATCACTGCGGCGCATGGAGGACCTTTGTTTGCCGCCGCAACCGCTGAACTCTCTCGTTTGGATCTCTGTCCCCGTGCGTGGCGATGCATCATCGATTCAGAGGTCTGGGCGAATGTGGCCTACAAACCGTACCCGAAGGATTGTTCGCCGGTCTCGCAAAGCTGGAAAGTCTGTGAGTAAAAACAGATGCCCTACCTATAAAACCTGTGTTTGTGAGGGCCATTTAACGTCGATATGGCACGTGTGGATAACAGCACTATCTACCAGAAAGTGGTTTTGCGGCATTCATGTCGGCTGAGATTGAAATATACTTGAAGCATGAATTACGAACCATAATGACCCTCTTATCAGTACAGTACTACTGTAAATTCGTTCGCATATGTTATTTTGCAAGTTTTGGCGAAGAAACCCGTGTTTGGCGTTGCGGGTGTCGCTGTTATTTTTCTAGTGCGATTCCTGAAGTGTTTCATGGAGCTCGAAGTCGAAGGGGTAGCTCGTGGTGTTTGATGAACGTACGCAGCTTTAGGCCGGAGCCGGCCAGTCTTACACCCTTTGCCAGTCAGCCGATTACCTTGATAATGTTAGGGCCACGGCACCAACCTAAATGATACTACATTCCGGCTGAGTTGGTATACCAACGTCTACACCCGATCTCCAGAACGTCGACGCTGCATTCGGTGGACGGCGTTTTCAGTGTCGGTCGTGTTACGGGGATGGTGGTTTATGTGTTCCTAAATAAGCCCCTCTATATTTTCCGGCGTGACGGGATGGTCGCAGCAATCCGCCTAGAACCTCACCCGGCGCGTAATACAGGCGGGAACACACGTAGAACCATGTGTTACCCCGTTGTGAGTACCGCCGCGTGACGGCTGCAGGAAAACCTGCCATACTGACATGCGTGCGTTTGTTTCAACACAGTCGTCCAGAATACCCAGCTTCTTAGGGCATTCACGTGTTCCACGTTTCGTTCAGATACCACGACGCTGCTGAAATCGCAATCCAATTGGATGCCGCCCCCTTTTGCCGTGCGGTGCTTCGACGTCGCGGATCGCCAGTTGCTTGTATTTCAACAGGCTCGGAAACTTGCCTGACGGTGCCTTTTCTGGTCTCTCGGGGCTGCGTACGCTGTGAGTTCAATCGGGAACGCACGTTGCCGCGGGCATTGTTTTCTCGCCTAGACTTTGTGTTTATAAAAGTGCGTGCTGGTGAAGGAAGAAGTTATGGACAACGACTACTTGATGGCATCGAGATACCAGCGCAATCATCGTGGCTGTGCCGCTGCGAACCGCATTTCGCGCGACAAATACCATACGGATGTGGCTGCGGTATTTGTTTCTGAATGACCCATCAACGAATCGTAGCGCGCTTCTACTCGGGTGGTCTGTCCGAACCTGGACCTGTACGTTTTAAGTGGCATCTTTACTGTGAAGTATTGTACACGGTTCACAACTAGCACTCAACAGTAGGTGTTTTTTTTGTGTATGCTGTAGGAAGAATGTATGTGTTTGGTACTGCCTGCCGGGAGACGCCAATTGAAAGCAAAGCCTCGAATGAGCTAAACGTATTTGATTCAACCTCAACCGTGCTCGGTTGTACTCTTGCCACGATAACAACCCCGAAATCGCTATCTGCCGGGCTGTCCGTTTGTACTGTGCGCCATGACAGGGATATCAGTAGCACAGGCGTGACGAGCGTGGGGTCGTCGCTCTCGGGACTGACGGAGCTCCGCACACTGTGAGACCCCCTGCAAAAACCTACCGCCTTCCATATCTGGGTGAAGGTGTTTTTCACTCCGATGTACTTGTCTGTTTTGATATTCTGCCGCGGATTGGCGACGAGGACCCCGATGCTTCCACGGCCCACTTGCCCCTTTGGGGTAGTGTGAACCATGCCAACAGCCATCTACTCTAAACCATGCCAACAGCAACTACTCATTCCGCCCCTCCGTAATATCTTCGACAAACCAAATCACTTTTCTGCAGCCCAAGCTGTGTTCGGGGTTGGAGTAGTGCGCTGGGGCTTAATGGCGAGAGTCCAATCGCGTCTGAGACTGACTTGCCCGTCGGTTCACGGGGATAGGCAAAAACGTGCGCGCAGTTTGGTCCAACGGCGATGGTGGATTAGTATTTTTCGAAAGCAGCGCACGCACCACTTACAGTGTGCATTGGTATCTGTGTTCGAACCCCCTTAGAACTACGGGCGATATCAGGCATACCTCTCAGAAGCGGCAGAGACGGTGTCGAAGAGTTGCAAGCATGTATCATTAGAGGCATGCTACGGTAGCCTGCATGCAGGTGCACCATGTTTTTGCCTTATAAGGGTGGTCACTTGAGGAGCTCTATACCTCACCCGAAAACTGACTTTGCAAGGAAACCAAAGTGCTACCCGATGAGTACCATGACCTAACGATACGATGAAACCTGATGCAACACAAAAATGAAAAACCGACGATTTTGAGTCAAGGGGCCTGATCATTCATAAACTTGAGAGCCGAAAAGTGCTACCTATATCGTAGCACGCGTCATTGGCACGTTTCAACACGGTGCGGTGAGCCCTAAAAAGGAAGCCATTGAAATTCACACGTATCATGAGCGTATTCACCCCCACATGTCGGCGAGAGTACATTCGTTTCACCGGTAAACGTGGCGCCCACATCATCTCTTTGCAAGGAATCTGCCTTCAATAGAAATAGGCACATCATCGTTGGGTGGTCGGGTGCTTGGGTGGCCGTAGTGAGCGGGTAGGGATAGCTGCGTCCCTACCTCTAGTTCTGGCTACAAGCACGGCTTCTACGTGCTGTGTGCACGCGAGATACGCCATCGGTGATCCTTGCACATTACGACAAGGAACCAAACTCGATGAGGATGGAGTTGACAACAAGCCGTTGTTCAAACCTATGGGGCGCTTGTGACGCGCATCGAAAAAAGCTATCGTCTGACATTGCTGCCCGCTTTGTTTCGCTGAACGGTCAATTAATCGACCTCTGCGACTTGAGCGTGTCTCCTGAGCACCACCCTGGCGTTGCTCGAGCAGGTTCCTGGAATTCAACGATCTTCTATTAACGGAAAATGCTTTCTCAGGGCTCGCCAACCTGGACCGTCTGTAAGTGCTTGCATAGGCGGCCTGCTGATAAGATTTTCTGTTGTATTGCTCTTGCTTCCGGCGCAAATAGAGTACCTAGCGTTCTAACAACAGCCTTCGCTGAGTTAGCGCACGTTGGTGAGCACATACAAATTATGTCTGCGACTGGGTCGGCGGGGGTCGGCGGCTATTATTCGCCTGAAGACGCTGTTGATTCCCCTCGGCCACATAGTTCGAGATATCCGAATTCTTAAAACTCGTCCGTGGGGGTGATTCAACTGATAACCGCTATGCTTGCTGGTGTCGAGAAAGGCACAGATGTTTGCTATTTGTTTTGTTATTATTGTTCGTCATAGGACAGTATATGTTTCCATTTTTCGTGGACGTTTACGAGGTAAACGTACCATTCACTGCAACTCGGCGTGCGATCATCATTTGCCGTTGAATGTTTCCTGATCTCCCGTACGAACGGGCCTCTTTTTCCTCGTTTATCTGTGGTGCTGGTGGTGCGTGTCAGAGACCTTGAAGCATGTGGCTTGACCACCTTGCCAGCGGGCGTCTTATCTCCCTTGGTGAACCTCGCGACCCTGTAAGTTGCCAGCGTCGATAGCTGTACGCTGCGTTCGTGTACAGTGTCGTGCTACGGTAGAGGTACCTGGTAGCGCACTTTTATTCGGTTTTGTTTTTTCTGAAAGTTTCGGACACCTTAACCCAAATTCGTCGAACTTTCATTTTTTATGTTGCAATATTGATCATTGTATACTTTTAAGAACATGGGATCTTTCATCGGACACGCCCGCCGGAGCACAATACTTTCCCTCCAAAGTATGGTTTGGGGCGGGGGTATATAGAGCCCCCTCCTCATGTGACCCCCTTCAGGAGAAAAAACGCTGGCGCAACCTCTACCGTAGCAAGCTTCCAACAGTAAGCTCCGTGCTGGCGAAAGGGAAATTGCGAAATCGTCAGCTATATAGACGCCCTTTGCTTAGGACGGTTCTTTAAGAGGGGCAACTCGCTTATAGCTAAATATTGGGTTTCGTATAGATAAGCCGTGCACCAGTATGGGTTGCAGGTTAACCCGCAAAACCAAAATCCACTGAGGATTACTCCTCATCCACCGTAGACAGCTCGGTCTGCCTTCACCGAACGTATCGGAGACGTGGCCGAGGCATTCATGTCTGCCTTATTTTTGACATTATTCCCCTTTCTGAAGTGGGTCTACCTATAAACTGCGGCCCTCTTACGTTCGGCTAGATTGCCCAATCCTGGACCGTGTGCGTGTGCTCGCGTATGGCTGCGGACAGTGTGACTAGTGCGGCTTGCAGGGCAACTCCGATTGAAACCAGCCTTCAAATTTGATTGACTATCTGAATCGCTCCTCTAGCAATGTGTTTGCCCCACTGTCCTCACGGAACTGTTGTCTTACGTGCTGTCGGTTCGCTTGGTGTACCGCGACAGGGACTTGGCCGATAATGGTCTGACAAACATAGGATCGTCGCTGTCGGGACTAACGGAGCTCCGCACATTGTGAGACCCCCATGATGATACCGTGTCCCAGACTTGGGTAAAGGCTGTATTGAATCCCTGTACGCGCCTGTTGACGCGGATGGAAAACCAAAGCTCCGGGGTTTCCACGGTTTATATGGCGTTCTGTGGTTACATGTAAATACAAACACCCCATCTACCGTTGGTGGGTTTCGGATGTGTTATCAACGAAAGTTTAACCACGGGTACTGCTCTGTGGTAGCCCATCGGTAATTAAACAAACCTTCTGCACCCTGAGTTGTGTTTGTTGCTTGAGTCGCATGTTGGGGTGTTGACCTAGAAAGTCCCATTGCCTCGGAGACTGGTTTGTCCCTCGGTGAATCGGGGTCCGCGAAGGCATGCGTGTATTTAGGTCCATAATTTTGTGGTGCATTGGTTTGTGTTTTTGGAACGCACCATACGCGATGCACGCGGTTTTCCTTCGGATGTGTATTCGAGGCATCTTGAACTTGCTGGCGGGGTTATTCGTACCTTACTCTAGCACCCCAGACGCTGTTATGCTGTCCAAACGAATGCATAGCCACGTTTCAAACGTGCTGCGGCAAGCCCCCAATATAGAATAGACTAGTGCTACGGTAGATGTAGCACGTTTTGGCTGAATCATTTTCTGAACGATCGGGCTCCTTAACCCAAATTCGTCGGACTTTCATTTTTGTGACGAATAATGTTTCAGAGTATACTTCGGTCATGAGATTTCGCATCCGGCAGCAACTTTATTTTCCTCCAAAATCATTTTTCCGGTTAGTTATGACGCTCTTTTAGCGAGGAGCTCAGACAAATCATGGTGCACCTCTATCGTAGCATGCGTCAATATACGGAGTAGAAAGTGGGGCTAGTCGACACCATGCGTTAGCGAGGGAGACGCTTCCCATAGGAACGATCGGTTTATATATCGTTGGACGATCGTCTTTGTCCGTCGCAGTGATAGGCGGGTCGTGAAAACGGTTGCGTGCTAGTTACTGGTGCGCAGAAGGAAGCGTTGCAATCTAGATCACTGCGTATGCAAATAAGGAGCACCACCCATGCAGCTTGCAACCAACAACAAGGGGCCAAACTCCCCGATTTTGCGGTGACAATCGCGGGTGTTTCATCAATCATGTACCGCGCTTGAGGAGGGCCTGAGAATGCTGTTCGTCTGGGTGTGTTGCCCTTTTCCGTTCGCTAAGCCATGAAGTAATCTACTGCTGCACCTTTAAGTTCTCCCTGAGCACCACCCCCGCACGTGCTACTCGGCCAGAAACCTGAGAGACAATGATCTGCTGCTAACGGAAGATACCTTCTCAGGGCTCGTGAACCTGGAAAGTCTGTGAGTGGTTTGACACGCCTTCGTTGTGTGCTATTGATGTTGTCTTGTGCTTGCCTCTTGTAGTGCGGGGGCATTGCCTAGCGCCCAAACCGTGCCGTCGGTGGAACCTCGCAATCCCAATCTCCCTCGCATCCCGACCCATCGGATATACTGTAGGCTGCACCCGAAGCTCTAGAGCGCCTGTATACACTTGGGCAGGAGGCGTTACCAGTATTTCTTCCTTATTCGTGTGTTTCTACTGTTGATAGCTTGCTCCGGTGTACGTTGTGTAGTCGTCATGGACGTGACGGGTCCAAATCCCAGTGATCCGCATGTTCGTTGAACACGAACAGAATGCGCACAGATCCTTTGCACCCACAATATGGTAAAACCAAATAATCAATACATTGTGATACCGAATGCCGTACTTTGCTGCGAGTTGATAGTCCATCATCCTAAGCTTGGTCATCAGCAGTCCATGTACTAGTCCCTGCCGTCCCACTGCGGGAATCCTATATGTTTTGATTGCGTCCGTTGCCGTGTTATGTTTCGTCATCCTGGTGTATCAGAGATATCTTCAGCACTGGACTGGCAACCCTACCGGAGGGGTTCGCTTCGCGTCTCCCGGCGCTGACATCATTGTGAGTCCAATCGGGGGCGCGCATGCCCTGTGGTATAGCGGCCGTGATCGATCCAGACCGATCCTTAAGCGCTTAACGCTCTACTAGCCCTACTACTGTAGAATGTGATACAACATACGGTCGGTTCGCGCCGTGTGCCGTGATAGATACATGAATACCAATATACCGCCCGCCGGATATATCCTATGCTTGCTTCGTGATCTAGATTATGTTCGATAGACAGATTCTTCATCGTTTCAGTATTACGTAGCTAGGATTTCAACAGATTATTTTTTGGATAAACCTCTAGCATCGTGAGGTGGAATAGTGCACCGTCGTTCGACCAAAACGTGGAACACCGCAAGCAACAGAGTCTTCAGCATCGACTAAACTGTGTCGCACTCGGCCACCTTATACGTTGCTGCTAAATCTGAAGTCTGGCATATCCGGCGTTGGGGACTGGTGTGCAACGGTAGGGGGGTCGCTTTTAAGTCCGTTGGTTTCAGTGGATGAGAGCCACTCCGCCGAGTGGCCACCATATTTCTTCGTGGTGTTTAGGTGCCTCAACGCTTTGCGTTTTCGAAATACGCAACACGACGGTGTGCTTGCTACTCTGCGATAAGAACATGATACACCTGCGTCCAGTTTTATGTGAGGTACAGAGCCACTCGCCCGACTGGAGTAGACGTGGTAATAGTGAAAATCAGGCTGTTCCCCCTACCGTAGCATCAGGTTGCGGTGGAGTGGCTTGTTTTCACCTGTCTGCAAGATCGATATCTTTTTGAAATTCGGTTTAGGTAGAATTCGCATCATCTAAGGAGCACAGGCAAAGGCAAAAGCAAATGCGATCTGCTGAAAAAAAACGCTAGTAAACGCACACTGGCCTGATGGGGCCTATATGGTCTACATAGTCGCAAACGTTCTTCCAGGGTGATGCCTCAGTTAGGACCTGATTAAATCTCGCATGTTTGGGTTTGGGTGGAACATAATATGATATACTGTACATCGTGCACGCATGCAGTCCGGGTAGTGTTTGCATGTTTCAGACATGTTCGACTTTCAAGAAGACCGGTTCAGCGTATGAGCATTACCGGTGTTAAAAAATACGAAGTAGTGAGACCGAAGCCTTTCTGCGTATTCGACGTTTCGACGAGACATCCACGAAAAAATGTTGAGAAAACATCAACATGAGTAGCTAGTCACAGGTTACCCTCCCCTCGTTACACACAACAATTGTAACTGCTATACTGGCTACACAACACCAAATAAACACGCACGCAACGAGCCATTGTATCGATGCACAGACCCATGCTACGATAGAGGTGCACCATTTGTTTTTTCTGAGCTCCTCGCTTAAGGAGCGTCATACCTTACCGAAAAAAACGATTTAGGAGGAAAATGGAAGTGCTGCCGGATGCAAAATATCATGACCAAAGTATGCTCTGAGACACTATTCGTCACAAACATGAAATTCCGACGAATTTGGGTTAAGGAGCCCGATCGTTCAAAAAACGATTCAGTCAAAATGTGTTACCTCTACCATAGTTACTTCTCGTATACACCAGTGGGAACGGCGTCAAAAGTTGACGTAATCGATATATTCGGTTCGTGACGAAGCCGCATCTCATACAAAAAAAAATGGGCTGGTGGTCGTAGGGCGGCGGTGTGATTGTTTTTGTCGCAGTGGTATAGCAACAAGCGGATCGTGAAAGCCGTACCCTAGTAAGCAATGACGGGTAGACGAGAAGCAAGCGTGGCATCTGGGTGCACCATGCAAACAAGATGCACCCCCAGCAATGGATCTTGCAAACCTACGACAAGAGCCCGAACCCGTCGAAACTGAGGTTGGCAAAATAGCTGTGTTTGAGCCGTATGCCGCGCCTTGTGACGTGCGCCAGCAAACAAGCTCGTCGGACTTGTAGAGGTGTGCCTGCATACAGGCGTGCCTGCATACAGGCCATCTTCTGAGGGTGATCAGTCGCTCGAGGAGCTCTGTACCTTCCCCCGAGAACTTTTTTTGTGTTCATGGAGGGAAAACAAAGCTACACAATGAAAAACCCCGCGGCCTTACGCAAAACAGAAAACAAAAACGAAAAATAGTACAACGAAAGGATCGAAATTCCGACGAATTTGGGTTAAGGAGCCCTTACTACTGTAGGTCGTTCAGAAAACACAAACGACTTATCCAATATGTGCTACCTCTTTCGGAGCACGGGTCCGTTAGTTGTTTCTTTCGCAACACAATCGAATCATTGGCTGGTTGGTGTGGCTTCAATGTATTTTCCTGAAGAACACCCTCCCGCGTAACTCCGTCAGGAACCTGGGCAGCAACAAGCTGCTGCTAACTGGAGATTCGTTCTCAGGTCTGGAGAATCTGGAAATCCTGTGAGTGATTTTTATCACGCATCGTATTCGGGCATGGTGTTTCCTCCTGATTGCCTCTACTCGTTGCAGTCGTCTAGCGTTGAAATGTTTCCTGTGGATAGGCTCACAGCAGTGTCTTCCTCCATCGCATGCAGAAATCGTCAAACGTACAAAACAATGCACCCGATATACTTAAAGTGCCGACGTTACATCCGGTAGAAACCGTTGCCAGCGTGTACCTCTTACTATTGTGTTTCTTTATACTTTGCTCCGAACTACGCTCGATATTGGTCATTGAGAATTCCGATCGTTCACCTGCAATATCGGGAAATTATAGAAAGCGAAACGTTTCGGTAAACACATACCTACCTGTGGTAGAAGTAATACGGGTATCGTGCAACTACCATCACCATCCTGGGATGCATGCGAAACGCGTTGCAGCTGCTTGTATAATGATGGTCCACCTTCCTATTGTCCACACGCACGTCGGGAAAACAAAGAAAGCAAAACGTTGTGGCGAACACATATGAGTACTACACATCACCGATCCTGTGATGCGGAATACGCTGTAGTCGCTTGTGAGTGATAGCCCACCGTTCTCAGCTTGGCTGCCCACCGTCGATGTTTCATTCCATACCGTCACACGCTGCTGAAACCGTACTTGTGTAACTTACGTCCGCTGCCCGTGCGATGTGTCGTCGCCATGGACCACCAGGACGCTTTCTGGAAATGAACTGAGCAGCCTGCCCGAGGCATTGTTTTCGGCTCTGACGGCATTGATCACACTGTGAGTCAGTAGGGACCATGATGAATTTACCCCAGAGTTTCGTTAGCTTGGGCCTTGTGCTTGGCGCACATGTCGTGCCTCCATGGTCACCTTGACTGGGCCTTGTCGCTTCAGGTCACACTACTAATACGTGACGCATATATCATCGAGAGGCCAGCCTCACACAATCGGGATGAATGTGACATACCAATCTGAGAGCTTAAGCCATTGTATCGGACCGGTTGTACTGTACAAGACACCTAATATTAAACAGAAAACCGGGTCCAGGCTGGACTTCTTATTCGACAGAGGGTGATTTCTACATCAGTTTCAAGATAACGACCTCCGAATTCCTTTTTTTCCTCCAAACCTCAGTCTGGCTTTGTTGTTACAGTAGCCTGTTTATTATTAGGTGTCCTGTCCTGCATTGCTGTAAAATAAATATAACTCCTCTTCCTATTTATTTTTGTGGGTGGTTTGTGGATCTAGATATCCCTACGATTTGCAACAATAATGTAATACACTTGTCTTGTAAACTCGTTGATCCCCAAGATTTTGGTTGAGATAGTATGTACTTCACTACCGACATTTCCCTGAACCGTGCGACTTTCCCGGTGATCGAACTGTGGGTGGTCCCTCCAAGGGGAAGCCGTGCGACGTCGAATCCAAAAATATGTTGAAGCACTAACTCTGCTGGCTTGCGCCATATCGTCGCACGCGTTCGTGTTGTGTGCCATGATATCGAGATGACCGAGAAACGTCCCCACCGCAGACATATAAGATCCCTATTTCATGATCCATGTAGGTATACAGTAGTAGTTATGCACACAGATATATCATTGGCATGTATGGAACGCGGGGTATATGCATCCCCTTTTGAACTTTGGGGTATGTAGGATCTGCCTGGCCTAGCAGCATGTTTAGCAGATAGGATCTGTACAAGAGGGCTCTTTCTCACGTGTTGGCTGGGTGGGATCTACATGCTCTGCATGATGTATGTCACTTCGCCCGGAGGGACTCGTGGGACCTGTATAATATATTGTAGCACGTGTTTGTTCTGACGGAATCGTATATTGTACTGCAGATATTGCACACATACACTCCGGGTGGGATCTTCAAATAATAGAGACTCAGAGTTGTTATTATCGACCACTTTTCCCCATAAGTTCCTATTTGTTTCTCCAACACAAAGAGGAAACCTTTTCAAAGTTTGAAATATCGTCAGAGGGTAAATAGTTAAAAGGCTTCGCGTTCCAATATATGGGGGAAATGATACATGAAACAAATGGAAATACAGGAAATTGTGCGAAACAAATACTGGAAAGTGTGGAAATTCATGGGTCCAATACGAATGGCCCTCAACCCATGTTATTCCTCCGGTAGGATCTGTACACGGGCCTACCTCTTGCGTACGTTGCACTGAATCTCTGGTGAGATATGTATGACCTGCATAGTCCAGATCATCTGACCGTGAAGAAAATTCATGTGTGCATATGTCAGAGCTACGAGGGTCACTACTGTGATGATATTCAAAGATTCGCTGGCTGTTGAACTACGACCAGGCGATCATCACGTTTATTATACACATGTTTGCCCCCGTGTGACCTTCACGAGCTTCAACCGAAGCGTTGCGCTTATGTCCGCTCTCACGTTATTGATGTATACGGCGGCTCATGTGAAGACGTTATCCCGGGCGGGATCTACACAACAAGACGGCGCTTGCACCCACTACGATGCTGGCACGGGCTACCGGATAACGGCCCCGAGGGTTCCACGCCCTTGCATGCATGCAGCTCGGCGAAAATATGCACTAGCGAACAACCGTTCATCCTAGACGGTGTTGGGCTGGTGTCCTAATTTGTACATTCAACATGCGTCCCGCGTTGCGGTAATAACACATTCATAGACTCACTAGTTGCGCCGTACGTTTTTGCTCGAAATGAGCACCGTGTGTTTGACGCATGCTACGGTAGAGTGCACCGTTCAATGAGGGTGGTGGCTTATTACTTGAGGAGCTCTATACCTCACTCAGAAAAACTAATTTTGGATAGAAATAAAACTTCTACTGTACGTACCCGGTGAACCATATTGCTGCACGATAATGGAAATCCCACGATGTTGGGTTCCGTCACTGCAAAACTATTTTCAGCCAAAAAGAGCTACCCCTATCGAAGCACGCCTCATTTGCCGTTTCGACCTAGACAGATACTTCACCTAGGCGACTGGTTTGTCCTTCGGTTCATCGCAACCCTCTGATGCATGCATGCGCGGTTTGGGTCCTAATGTGACGGTGCATTACTTTTCAATCAGAACGCATGCTATTTTGGTAGAGGTATAGGTATACCGTTTTTTGGCTGAATCGTTTTCTGAATGATGGGACTCCTTATCTTAACCCAAAATTGGCGGAATTTGATTGTTGTGTCGAAACCGTTCCCGTTGTATGTGTAGTCAGGCCGTGAAATTATTCATCAGGTATCACTTTTGTCTTCGTTCAAAATCAGTTCTTGGGTACGGGTTAGAGCTCAAGTGATCACCCTTCAAAGGCAAAATGGTACATCGTTACCGTAGCATGCGTCTTAAGGAACGCCACCATGTTCGAGGCCGACAGCGTGCATTGGTTTGTGTATTCGGAACCCCTTAAACGTGCGGGCAATTTTAGTCTTATATTTCATATGCACCACAGCCTGTTAATGACGTAATATACTAACACTTCAAATAGGGTGCGGTGGGCCCTAGAAAAAGATGTAACACAAAATACGAAGTACAATGCTCTAGTTTGAGTGCATCTTCCGGAAATGCGCGCGAGCAGACATCGTACGCACAGTTAAAGCGACATCAATAGTGGAGACTATGTAGGTCACCCGTTCACAATGAAGCCGCCTCCCATGGAAACAGACGGGTCGATTTCGGGCGGCCGCGGATTTTTGGTAGAAGTTGTAGACGCATGGGACGGTAAAGGTGCACCATCTTGTTTATGACGGTGGTTACTCGAGGAGCTCTATACATCACCCAAAACCGGATTTCGGAGGGAAATAGAAGTGCTGCCCAATGTAGAACCCCACGGTCCAAGTAAAAACCGGAATATTCTGCAACGCAAGAACGAGAGTCGAGCAATCCCACGGTCTCTTTGTTTCTCTTGCATGCACCTGGATTGCTAGCAGGGTAGGTCTTGCCTGTCGTATATGGCATTGCATTGTCTGCTCTGCTTACTGCACTGAGCGTAGTATCTCTGTGTCGTAGTTTTGTGACCACAAGTCTGGTACCTTTTTAGGATGAAGAATCGGCACGGACACTGGGTGTGCTGGATGTCGACGGGTAGAAAGGAAGGTTTAATGTGAAGAACACACACACGGTAGGGGTACCAATGTTTGGCTCAGTATTTTCTGACCGGTTGAGCTCCTCGCGTGAGTAACCACCGGATACTATTGTTATTTTACTGGTATGTTTGTTTTAGGACGACTGCATTGGAAAGTTTGCTCGGGTTGCGCGAACGGATGATTCCGAAGTCATGTTTCGGGTGGGATATTGAGCTCCTTATGTGAGGAGCTCAGAAACGTCTGCTGCGCCCCTACCGTGGGATGACTCCAGATACACGAATTTGGGTCAAGAATCCCCGTCACTCAGAAAACATTTCGACCGAAATGTACGACCCCTATCGTAGCACGCCTCTGTAGACTGGTCGGGCAGTGTCTTCCTCGGAAATGGTGGGTGCTAGAGAAAAAGGCGCCCCGATCTCGGTGCACTGTGTCAACGCGATGCGCCCGACACGCAGCTTGCAACCTGCAACAACGACGAAAACATACAAAAAAAACAACACACACAGGTGAGTGCATTGATAACCGGGAGTTTTTCGACCATATGGCGACCCGTGCAGACGTGCCTCAGAACCATCCTTGTTCCACTGAACAATCGAAGCATTGACTGGAATATGACATTGTTCTGGGCGCCAATCCCCCCCGTGTTACTCGACCAGAAACCTGGGAGGCAACCCTCTTCTGCTAGCTGAAGACATTTTCTCAGGGCTCGTGAATCTGGAAACTCTGTGAGTGATTTTACAGGCCAGATTATTGTTCGTTTTGGTGTTATTTCCTTGCATCTACTGCACTGGCGGAGGTAAATGTCTACCGTTCTAACCGTGGCGTTGAGTTGGTGAGAGGTTTGCGAGCGTTTGACGTATTGGCGGTGAGTGGGACGGTGCACCGATCTGCCTGGACACGCAGTAGATTTGATTTGTCCACCTGCTGCGTAGTTTGCGCGAGGTTCGCTAATCGTTCGTGATGCGGCGAGCTCGTGCGAGTTTCGCCCATCGTTCGGGGACGTTGTTCGAATGACTCTCGCTCGTTTCGTCGTGATCGAGGACGTTACTCACCTGCTGCTGCCGTAGTTTTGGGTAGTTCTCGAACAGTTAGAAATATATATATATATATATGTGGTCGACGTATGCGATGTAGAAGGCGGATCTACTGCAACCTGGGGCCTACGTTCAGCGTTTGGCGTTGTGTTTATCTGTTGATTGGTGCTAATGGCCCTCGTCCAATATGTTCCGTTGGTGCTGGTGGTGCTGATCAGAAACCTTGGGAACAGCGGTTTGACTACCTTGCCGGCTGGTCTGTTCTCTCCTTTGGTGAACATGACGACACTGTAAGTTGCTGGCGCGAATGCTATGCTTCGTTGTCGTACGTTCAGTGTTGATGAAAGCAAACGAAAAACATGCCGTCGTCGATCGGAAGCTGGTCACTTAGCACCGCTTACATTAACAAAACAAATGTTTTCCTACAAATAGACCGTGCGAAAGGAAGAGCTTGAACCTTTGATCGGAATATTTCGTCACGGATCTGGATGCTGCTCAACTGACGAACGATATACGTGATATCAATATCTGGACACGTTCGTATTTGACAACACATACGTTTGATATTTAGCCCGTGGGGTTGATCATTGCCTTTGTCTTGCATCATTTATAAAACTCTGCTCCTGAGCGTGGCTTATAGATAGCCTCCAGTGATGAGCCCGAGACACGTTCACTGTAGAGCTACTCCCGCTGTAGGGTACGCGTTATATGCGTCGCTAATTTTAATTGGTGCGCCGTGCGTGTGCTACACCCGGTGCATGGCTGCCATTCCACTAACATCCTGCGCTCTTGCCACTTTGTTTCCGCACATACGACTCGTTGACGTACAGTGTCGTTTCGCGCAACACGGATATCCAGTGCATCCCTGCCAGGTAAGTACGTTCAGGAGTTGGGTCGATATCCGATGCCTGATAAGATAGAGGTAGCACTTTTAGGCTGTGTTTTTTTTTTCTGAAAGACAGGGCTGCTTAAACCCAAATCGTCGGTCGTTAACTTTCATGTTGGTTTTGTTTTCATGCTCTATACGCGTAGACCATGGGGTTACTCACCAAGTAGCGCACTTTTGTTTTTATCTGAAGCCAGTGATTTGGGAGAGGTATAGTGCCCCTCGGGTAAGTGCGCCGAAACACAACATTGTACCCCTCTCTACCGTGGCGTTCGATATATATGCACCACACAATCACAACCGTCAAGCGGCATCCATGTGCAAGGCTCACGTATGTTGCACTCGGTAGGAGATGCTTGGTCCAGAAAGACGGGCGGCCAACATGCAGAGGTGACACCAGTTCCGCGAAACGAGTGGTTCCCCATTTTGGGTCGCCTCGTGTTGTCTTCAGAAAGAGGGGCGCTGCTGGTTATGTCAACCACAATGTCGCAGAAACCATCAATCGCAGATCTTCTTGAAGTTATCTCTCCGAAGATTACGCTACCCTCCCCCTTCCTGTCATAAGCGGGAATAAGTCTGCCGCTGAAGGGCACACAACCGCCATACCCTTGTTTTCGCCGCTTGCTGCTTCCTACTGAGCAGCACTGCTACGGACATCGTCTCCACCTTTATTGACCTACCGGATGGCGCGTGCGGTGAGATCAACATACGGTCCACTGTCCTCAAGCCAATTACCATCATTTTTTAATGGGCAGTATTCCCGGACCTCAAGCGTGCCGCCATTGAGCCAGTCGCTGGCGCCCGTGGGATGCGTGGACTGGTGTTACGATACATTTTCACTACCGGGTTTTGGCCACTCGGACGAGTGGCTCCGAACCTAACTGAAAGTTGGACCCAAACAGAGTTTTTTCGTGTTACGTAACAAAACTTTCAATGGAAGTGCATACAGAACAACAGAAAAAAAAAAACAGTGTTACGTGTACAACGCAGTAATGCAGTCACTCGTCGGAGTGGTTCTGTGCAGGTTAAAAACAAGCACTTAGACATGATCCCCCTACCGTAACACCAGTCCAAGGTGTTGGCAACATCTACGTGTTGTCGCTGTAGGTGTCGATTATCTCGATATTGTTCCCGAACAAACACATTTCTGATGTATCCATTCTCCCTCTTTGCTATCTGCCGCGCAGAGTGTACTCCCGTCGAGGCCGTCTTCTGCGCTGATGGACTCATCTGCCAGAGTGGAATGACTGGCTATACTTGCGGTGAGCTTCGAGTGGCGACCGTTGTCCATGTCGGGTATATGTGTAGGATAACTACAGTAGCGGTGATGGCACCCTCGCCAATTCAGTAATTTCACGGTAGGGGTACCACGTTTAGGCTCAAAATGTTCTGACCGGTTGTGCTCCTCACGTGAGTAACCACCGGATACTATTATTTTTTACTGGTTAATTTTATTTTGGACGACCGCATTGGAATGTTTGGTCGGGTTGCGCTAACGAATGTTTCCGAAGTCATGTTTCGGGTGAGATATTGAGCTCCTTATGTGAGGAGCTCAGAAACGTATGCTGCACCCCTGTACCGTGGGATGACTCAATTCGAGAATGTTTGGACGTTGAACAGAGTGGCCACAATTCTCTAGCCTCGTCAAACCGATGCTTGTTCTTGTAGTCTACCACTGAACAAGGGTGTTTGATTCGGTAACCCCGTTCAACAAATTGTCAAACCGTGCATCACACACCGTCCACTTGGATGTCTTCCTGTCGTACGCGGGCCGATATGGTGACACAGCCCACTTAGCGCCCACCGCTTCAGTTGACACGTGCCCTTTGTCACGGCTCTAACCCTTCAATCCTTTGTCTCATTTTTGCCGTACGTTTGATTTGGGGCAGTCGCCGAATAACACACCAATTCGGCGATTTCACCCATCGTCGAAGACCGGGGGGGAAAGGCAGCGCAAAGCTGTGACTTCCATTGGCGGGATGTCGGGAACACGGGCAGAAGCCTGGACTATTCCCGCTTCCCCAAGAACACGGAGATATACGGCGCCGCTGTGGTATGGACTGTGTTGCGCACGTCAGATGGGTGCAGTACACCGGCCTCACATTTACCGGTGCGCCTTGTGTGTTCTTTAATGACGTGCCACGGTGCAGCGAGATCACCCACAACTGTTCTTCGTGTGGAGATCAAACCCTGTAAGGGCGGAAGCAAAGCCATCCGCCTCTGGTGTGGAATATTTCGTATATATCTTTCTAATTCTGCTGTGTCCCAAATATGTGTAAGTCATGCTGTCAGTGAGTTTCGAGATCCAATCTGACGCGGAAACGGGCTATGTTGGAGTGTGGATGGCGTGCAATTTGACATTCAGTGTTTTCGTTAATCGTGGAGTGTTGTTGGTGTCGGGGGCCCATGTCGTGCAGCGTTCATTGCCGGGTGTGCTGTTCTTTCCTGGTTGGTCTATGGATGCTGTGCAAAGCGGGCGGTGGGGCGTATCGTACACATGGCTGTAACGTTTGAAAGAGCACATAAGGGCAGGTGACTCGGCGCTTCAAGATTTTGTCGAGGACACGAAGAGGGGCCTCCCCGCGATGGTATGGCCTGCTGCGCCCGTTAATCGGACCCGGCACACCGGCCTAGCCTGCCATCGGTGTGCGTCGTGTTCTATACATTGATATTCCATGGTGCAACGAGCCTATCGACGATATTCTTCGTGTGGGGGTGGCACCCGTTAAAGGTGGAGAGGGTCCCCAAACCCGCGGACTAAAACACCAGCCTGCGCTGACATAGTCTGCACGATTCGGTTCTCCATTATGTGTTGCACTAGTTTGAGTCGCGTTGTCGGAGCTTTCCCACATGACCCCTTGCGCAGAAAAATGGTGTTGTATTTGGAAGGGTGGTAAGCATTTTGAACGGTGGGATACACCCGTCTCTTCGTGGGGATAGACTTTTGATGGCGTGGCTGGCGTCTTGTATTATACTAAGAGTTGTCCCCCGGCCATGTCCCCACCCACGGCTCGCATCAGGAAGTGTTCAAATTGTCAACAGTCTGGTCTGGTCAAGAGGTTTCTAAATACCGCGGGTCGGGTCAGGTCGGGTCAATAGATGTTCGAATCTCACAGATCGGGTCGGATCGGTTTAAGCGTTGTTCAACTATCACGGGTCGGGTGGGGTTGGGTCGGGTCGGGTCCGGTCGGGTCGGGTCGGATCAGGTCGGGCCGGGCCGGGTCGGGTCGGGTCGGGTCCGGTCGGGTCGGGTCGGGTCGGGTCGGGTCCGGTCCGGTCCGGTCCGGTCCGGTCGGGTCCGGTCGGGTCCGGTCGGGGTCCGGTCGGATCGGGTCGCGGGTCGGTCGGGTCGGTCGGGTCGGGTTGGTCCGGTCGGGTCGCGGTCGGGTCGGGTCGGGTCGGATCGGGTCGGGTCGGGTCGGGTTGGGTCGGGTCGGGTAGGTCGGGTCGGGTCGGATCGAATCGGGTCGAGTCGGGTCGGGTCGGGTCGGGTCGGGTCGGGTCGGGTCGGGTCGGGTCGGGTCGGGTCGGGTCGGGCCGGTGTCTGCTCAAGACGCATATGAACCGCTCACGGGTCGGGCGAAACCATGACCCGCGAAAGCCGGGTCACCCCTTTAGTGCCATATTCCAACAATAAAACACTGCAAAATATGCATATATATATCAGTCCCATATCCACTACGTCCAGGCCTCATGTCACTGTGAGGTACAAACCTACAGACAAATTGTTTTTCAAGTGTCGAACCACGGGCAAGACCCGCGGGTCGACGAAAATGGTCTTGCAGGGTGAGCTAGCCCGGCGCGCGACATGACCCGTATGTCACAGGTCAGTCGAAATCTCGCGGGTCGGGTTGGTTCGGATCGGGTCGGGTCAGGAAGTGTTCAAACTATACGGGTCATATAGGCTCGGGTAAATAGTTTTCAAATATCGCGGGTCGGATCGAGTCGGGCCAGGAGATTGTCAAGCAGACCGGTCGAATTGGGTCAGGTCAGAAGGTTTTAAACCTCTCGCCGATCGGGTCGGGTCAGTTGACCCGATCCCACACGACCTGCCCCGTGAGATTTGCCCTGACCCGAGATAATACGTGATTGCAGTGCCCAGGGGCGTTGGTTGTCACCGGGTGGTTTGTACATTCGATTCAAAGGAGGTGGTGCGGCAGAGCTCGTAAAAATGGCAGTTGATATCGAAAAAGCGCACGTCATAGTACGGACTGTATTGCGTATGCCAGTCCAGGTGGTATCTCGATGGCTGGGGGTGTCGTTAACGTGCACATGGTTCTGGGTGCTACTAGAGTAGACCGGGATACACGGTGATCATAAATGGACTGGAGGTATCCGTTGCATGCGTGTCGCCTATTTATTGTATGTTCCAGGTGCCGATATAATCGAACGAAACTAGAGGGCGATTGAGTCGGTCTGAAGCGAGTTTGTTCGCAGTAGGCAAGGATGGTGTGTTCGATGGGCTCCGGAGCGTGTAACCTGGACCCAAATAGTGTTGAAATCGTTCCAACATATACA
The DNA here is from genome assembly GCA_008828725.1 of Saccharina japonica. Classification (NCBI taxonomy): domain Eukaryota; class Phaeophyceae; order Laminariales; family Laminariaceae; genus Saccharina; species Saccharina japonica. The sequence goes on along the minus strand of MEHQ01004022.1, from coordinate 1,327,858 downwards.
TGAAGGTGTTTCCCTTCCCAATATTTTGTGTTGGTTCACCGTGTCTGCTGGCAAGAAATGGTTAGGATATCCTACTCGCGCAGCCATGTTGTTCCCTTGTAAGGGACGGCGTTCCGTACTAGGCAGCGCAAACATTTAAACCTAATAAATGTCCTTCGTACATTCGTAGTACGTAAAAACCGTAGTCCATGGCAGGGCGTAAAATACGCGTCCGGCTCGTGGTGCGGCAAAACACCACGAGCCGTAGGCGAGGTCCGGCCCTCTGTAGGGGCTCCCGGAAGTCCGCCGGAGGCCGGTTGTTTTAAACATCATGTATGCGTCAACATACTCAAAAGGTGCGTTTAATCCGCTCGATTTAGTTGTTTGAGGCCTGCTTCGTCCTCACGCCGGGGGGTAAAGCGGCCATAATTTCTATCTAATTATCGAAGGAAGTAAAGTACTCTATGTCACAAGAGGAAACCCGCCCGCAAAAAAAACATCTAAGACAAAATCTACACAAACAAAAAAACCCGAACACATGTTCGCCTTCTGCGGAAAGCACGTCAAGAGAAATTTCTCCTGCGGCGAAATAGCGAGAGGCGAAAAAGAACCCCCTCACATTTTTGTTCCCGCTGGTGCGGCACAGGAAAAGCGTGGTGCGGCAAACCGCACCATGCCTTCGGGACGTGGTAAAAAAAAGGGATTTGCTACAAAAAGGAGCCAGCGCTACATTTCATCACCTATTATAAGCCCTCGCCCACGATACACATGTCTGCAGTGCGTAAGTTTGAACACAAATCACAACTACAGTATCACAGAAGGCATACTTCGTGGAGGTTTGAATCCTCTTGTGAGTGACTGCAGGTAGAAACATTGCCTCCTGTTCTATTGTACGCCTGTCATGTGTCTTGCATAGCTTGGCGGTGCTTGGAAAGTGCACTGTTCCGCACCACGGCTACAATACGTAAACTAGATGCGTTCGTTGTAATTCTTCGTACGGTAAGGGAAAATCAACATCTGCCACACTGGAGAATAGTTCAAACCAACGTACCCAACCGACGAATCAACGAATCAAGCGATCTACCTGCATTCTTCCAATCAGCAAGCTTCAAACACAACCCCTACACATCCCCTGAAAAACCCTCCCCACTCAGTTCGAACTGCTTGTCAGAGTCCGCACGTGTACATAAAACAATAATTCGATCCGCCTTTTAGTTTGGAATGTATTCCTCGGAGAATTTATTGCCAGCGGGGTCGTTCGCGGGGGAATTCCGGGTTATCCCGTGGTTCCGTGATAAAAGCTAAATCGCGCCCCCGCGAAAAAACAATCCGCGCACACACAAATGCTCCGCTCCGGCGTCAGTGAAACACGTATCGCCGCATTCCTGCACAACCAACACGAGGCACATATATGAGACAGTGCGAGATAGAAATGCCATTCAGACTTCCGGTTCCGCCACAGAGACCAGTTGGTTAGCCCCCAGCTTTTTATCCTTACGGGAATCTATCCCCACACGAAGAATGTCGCGGTTGAGCCCGTCGCACCATGGCACGTCATGGTAGAACACGAGATACACCGATGCCAGGTGGCTCCGCTTGTTCACCGTGCCCGCCCGACGTGCGCAAGAGCCCATGCCGTTGCAGCGCGGTCGCTCTCCGTGTGTGGTGGGAGAGCGTGATCTATCGAGAGATCTGCCTTTATAGGCCTGAGCTCCCACCAACGAATAGCCACACGGGTTGCCTTGTAGTCCCCCGAGCTTCTGGTGTTTGGTATCCGCCGCCGCCAGATTGGCGTATTACGCGGCGACTGTCCAAACCCAAACGTGCATCGACAATGCAGAGGGCTGAATGATTATAGATTGTCACAATGAGCGTGAATGGGCTACGTGAACGGTAGGGCGCGCTGTTCCGGCCAGGTCCGCCGTACCGTACGACATGACTTCATGGAGCACGTGTGAAACAGGGTGCGATGTTACGTTCGAAGATGCTACCGAGACAAACATGTGTGTCAAGGGAGATGTATGCTGTGGGCACATACTTTAGCTATTCAACGAAGCTGGTGAATTGCGGCCACTCTCTTCAACGCCCAAACGTTCGAAAATTGGCTACGGTGCGCTGACCGCCAATCTACCGTATATGACAGTGTATATCACACCCCCTGGGGAGAATTTGCAAGCCACATTGTCCATAACCAGGGGGGCACAGACAACGACAAAGGAGGCTTTTGGAACTTCTCGTCGGGATATTTGCCTAAACGGGTCGCTCGGGGTTAGCGCTCGACCGGTCGTCGAGAAAATCAGCGTTGAAATTCGTCCGAGGGGTGTGGTATACAGCTCCATATACGGTAGACACGGCAGGAACAACAGCCCGCGCCGACGCTCACCGCACGTGTAGCCGGCCACTCCACTCTGGCAGCTGAGTCCTTCGCCGCAAAAGACCGCCTTTTTTGGAGTGCACTCTGCGCGGCCCACGACCAAGATAAGGATCGGGTCAACCAGGCATGTGTGTGTTTTGAACAACATCGGGCCAAGCGATAAAAGATACATACATACATACATACATACATACATACAAACATACATACATACATACATACGACTCCAACACGTTGCGCACGGCTACCAACCATGGGATCGATATCGACGCGGTCACGCTGCAAGCATGACGACAATCCTAGCTATCCTCACCGCACGTGCCATCCCTTATGGCTTCGAAGTCGAGTTCGACGCCGGTAACAGTGCTGCTCAGACCGACCAAACAGGGGAGGGGAGGGGCGCGGGATATGGTTGTGTTCCTCTAGAACAATGCGGCACAACACCTTGTGAGATATCAAACATTGCTGTTGTTGTCGACACTTTCCCTGTGCTAGTATCTACAAAGCGCGCGACAAAGTCAATATTATGCGTGAGACGTAAGCCACACGCTTCATTCCATAACAACGACATATGAGACGACCTCAAGCTGGGAACCACATACTATCGCGGAGCTCACAAGGGGTAACCACTGCCCCCCGCCTCAGTCAAAAAATATATTGCCCCCCTCTAACAAGACTCCTAACCAGGTAGCCGGGACCCCCCCGTTGAACAATGCGTGTTATCAAAACTCCTTGTGGAGACGTGTGGAACAACGACGCATGCTACGGTAGAGGTTCGCCATGTTTTTTCTGAGCTCCTCACTTAAGGAGCGTCATGCCTCCACCGAAAATATGATTTTGCAGGGGAAAAAAAGTGCTGCCGGATGAGAAATTTCATGACCGAAGTATACTCTGAAACAATATTCGTCACAAAAATGAAAATCCGACGAATTTGGGTTAAGGAGCCCGATCGTTCAGAAAACGATTTAGCCACAAAGTGCTACCTCTACCGTAGCACGCGTCCAACGTGGTACACTATTAGAGAGCCTTTGGAGACCAATGCCCCCATATAGGGGTGGCGGCTAGATGGGCTATGACAGTAAAAAAAAGGGATTGGGGTGTAACTTGCGCTTGAAAAATATAATTTTTGGCTCACGATGCGTCCCAGTTTTCCAATACGAAACAGCGGCATTCACCCTTTGGGGACGCGTATATTGTCCACAAAAACACCCTCGAGAGGGCAGGCTGAAAACCATGCCTACACCTCCCATGGGGAGACCACGTGCCCTATCGCTAACATTCCGGTGACACAACACCAGAGAAAAGGGTCTGTGGGCGAAGATTTAACCGAAAAAGATCAAGGGCAAGCTCAAAAAGTGAAAAATTGACATCCGGGTTCGAAGTTGTTCCCGGCTCTTGTACGATATGGTACTTTTGGACCACGCCTTGAGTCCTGGAAATGACTTGATTTTTGTATCGGGGGTTTGAAAATACTTGTTTTTTGTATGGGGGGTCTGAAATGACTTGATTTTTGTATTGAGGGTCTGAAATGACTTGAGTGTTGTATGGGGGGTCTGAAATGACTTGGTTTTTGTATGGGGGTGTGAAATGACTTTTTTGTATGGGGATCTCAAATGACTTGGGTTTTGTATAGTGGGCTGTAAATGACTCGAAATTATACGGCGGGTCTGAAATGAATTCGAGATTCTAATTTTGGTACGTCGACTATAGGAATGGAAAAACTGCAGTTTGTATGAAGCGAGTAGAGTAACGGGTGGGAGTGCGGTGTGGTACCACACGTGTCCCGGGTTCGATTTCCTGCACGAGTCCAAATTTTCTCTTTTGAAATTCCGAGTATGACGTAGTAGACAGAAAATAACGATTCCGAGTATCTGAGTATAACGTAGTAGACAGATAAAGTTCTGAGAAATATTACGAGCACATCGTAGTAGACAAATAAAGTTCTGAGAATTTTATGAAAAGTGCACACAAACTCAATACTTTATTCAAGTAAAAAAACGGCCATGGCCATCTTGCGAGGGGTCCCTATCACGAGAGACTTGGTCAAAAATAGACACTCGCATTCGCTCGTAATTAAGTGTGTACGGCGATATTGTGTCCGGGGAGGGGACCTTCCTTGTGTACGCATTGGCAGGCGACCATGCTCTACTCAAAATATCGACCTGCTGGTGCTTTGCACATGACCGCGTCTTCGGTCGTGGTTGCGTGAGATGCGTGCAGGGTTTCTGGGGGAAAGAGGCGTACTTACCTGGAAGGGAGGCATTGGAGATCTCCGTTGTCCTCAATTTCCCTGCACATCAACAATCAGACGTAACAAATCGTTTGGGAAAGGGCGCGCTCAACTCCAGTGACGTTGCTGTCATGCCATGGTTGCAGCCCATTGATGGAGACGCGTACTCCGAGACTGGCCTTCGCATTCTCTGCGAGCGTTGCATCTTAAACAAATACTTGAGGGGGGGAAGTTATTTTACTTGAACATGGTACATGGGGGGGGGGGGTTAGATGCGTATGACACGAGTAAATATTATTGTCGGAAGTATGTGAATGTTTTTGTGATGAAGTGAAGAGCATATAACAGCAATAGTTTAGTGAAGCAATTGCTACAATAATTCATTAATCTACATAGCGAAAGAGGGAAAAAAAAAGCATATATATAGAGGTAGCACCTTTCGGCTGAAAGCGGTTTCGGAACGCAGGGGCTCTTTAACCCAAACTTGTCGCAATTCCATTGTTGCGTTGTAATAGGTTTCCGTGTGTCGTCAGGCAATGAGATTAATCATCGAGTGGCACCTTTATTTTTACCCAAAAAACAGCTTTTTGGTGTGGTATAGACCTTCTCAAGTGACCACCGCGCTCAGAAAATAGCCTGTACGCAGGTGCACCTCTATCGTACTATTAATAGCGTGCGACTGGAACGCCATTAAAACAGGAAAAAATGATGTGTGGATATGTTAGCGGATCTTGAGCTGCAAGTGGTCTGCCCCTAAGGTAGGAAGGGTGCTAAGAGCGAGCTGTCCGGCCGACGAAGGTCTGCCTTCAGTTTCATTGGTGGGTGAACCAACCGTGTAAACAAAGCTAATAATTGAGGCCGCGGGAACTCACAGCCTCTGGAGCTTCACCAACGGAGAGAAGATACCAGCAGGCAAGGTGGTCAAGCCACACCCGCGAAGGAACCTGATCAGCACCGCCACCAGCAACAACGAAAGGGAAGACGAAGGGCCGTTATCGTCCGGCAAACCGAACCAACCACCGCGGCGTATAGCTGAGAGCGGGCCAAGTGACAGTGCTTGTGCGTGCTACAGATGCAATACATAAGTCGACGGGGAATAGGAGCACCACAACTGTATAGGGAAGGCACATTATTTATAACAATACAGTGACAAGTGCAGGCTGAATGGTAGACGGCAACAAGCTAAAGCGAGGATCAACATGGCACACTCGCACCGAACAAGAAGCAGAGAGCCAAGGTAAATCGACGGTACGTCTAAGCAGATCACTGCTCCGGCCCAGTCGCGGCCTAAGCTTTAGACGCTTACAAGTCTGCACTCCGAAGCGCGATTTGAACTCCAGGATACTAGAGGCAAACGCAAAAGCAAGGTTAAGCACGAAATTCAGGCATCTAAAATGCCCAAATCACTCACAGTGCTTCCATCTTGACGAGATCTGCGAACGCATCTTCGGCGAGCTCGAGCTCGTTGTGATCCAGATACCTGATACAGTCACGTGGGGTAGTGTTCAGCGGAATATCAAGCGGCAACAGTCAACGTTTCGATAGTTGGATGAACTTTGACGGCCGCAACGTTGGGCGAACATCTGGTGGAGAAACGTATATACGAGTTATGTAGCTCAGCCCGTCATTGGAACACGATCCGTTATTCACGCCATGATAAGCATTCTTAGTTGTGTAGCGTCGATATAGGCGTGCATGGCTCGTGTACCTCGTCTTCATGGTTGACGTTGACATCCGGGTGTATAAAGCGTCTGAGATAGCCGTCCTCGGTGACAGAAAGCTAACTTCACGAGCCGCCCAAGACTGCAACACATTGCCGGGATAACGTCGCATATCCCGTAAACCCACGGACTAACCAGCCCCCTCAGGTCTGGATATCTCTAGATCAGACGGTACTCCAGTATTCAAATTTCAAATACCGCGCAGTAAGCGATCGCAGATGTTACTCGCGTTTTGTATCGCCGCAGAGCGGTACGTTCGGTCAAGTGTCTAATTCAGGACACGTATAATTACGGTTTGGGTGGTAGATATATGGGTGCATATTTCCAAATCGGCAGAGCGCAATAAAGGCTGTCGAAGCCTCGGTACTGGTATTTTCGAAATGTGGCAACATCGAGTACAGATAGTCAGGACAACCTCTACCCCAAGATTGCGGGGTGTTTGCACGGGGGGTCTCACAGTGTGCGGAGCTCCATAAGTCCCGACAGAGAAGTCCCTAAGTCCGTCAAATGAGCGTGAGTCAGGTCCCTGTCATACAAGACGACGGGGGCAGACAGCGCAGTACATCACAGCGTAGTAGGGTTAACGTGGCAGGGGAATAACCAAGGATGGTGCGGTTGGCAGTTCGAGTTCTGCGCAGGTATGGTTCTAATCGTTGTCGCCTTGCAGGATGTACTCCTAACACGCATTCCTGCAAAATGTGCCGGAAAATGCACACGGTTCAGATAACATTGAGTATTGGGTACAGCGCAAAACATATTTTGCAATGTCCAGATATTTCGGATTGGACAAGCCGACCGAATACAAGTGCGCTAAACTGCCCGAAGAGATACATTAAAGGAGAAAATAAATCAATTATGTTCCTGCAGTAAGTGGTTTGACTACCTAAAGCTCTTTTTTCAACAGGGCGGTACGCGTGGTAAAAGCTTCATTGGTGAACCCTTTGGAAACGGTTTAGGGTGGATGGGTGTTTGCACGCTCATGTCGTCGTAGGGTAGCATAGAGGGTGTTTGTTTAACACACTGGTATTGTCCGGTTTTGGCAACATCGCATGAAGGTAATCCTGATGGCCTTCACCCAAGTCTGAGACACGGAATGTACAGAAAAATCTCACAATGTGCGGAGATCCGTCAGTCCCGACAGCGTTGGTCCTAAGTCCGCCAGCGTATTGTGGGCCAGGTCTCTGCCATGACACACGCCGCAAACGAACAGCACGGCAGAAAATGCTTGATATCGCTAGCGTGTCGAAAACATACACAAGAACAACTGGAATTGACAATCATGCATTAGAAGTGTGGCTTGAATCCAACTTTCCCCTCAGACCGCCGTAACAGTTGTCCGTCAACACGCACGCGAAACGACACCCCATTCAGCGATCATTGTGAAGCATCTACTCGTACCCAACATACAGAATAAAGTTCACAAACATAGGAGACTCGACATTACAGCCGAATTCAACTGGCCTCCAAGTTCAGGATGAACCCGCCAAAGAGAGAACGAGAGAAGTCCTCTGCCCCCTGTCCGACAATTCCCAACAGCAGATATCGTGTCCAATAATACTACGTTGGTATTTCGGCCTTTGAGGAGCTCTATGGGTGACGACATGATTTGGGCACGACTGTGAAACGTTTCGCGAAGCACGACTCCTTTCTACGAAGACACCTTTAGCTATGAGTAGTCTGCCTCTCTCGCGGGAGGGTGCGCATCACACAGGGTGCTTGGTCGACAGATGCATGCGTTCTGTTTCGCAGCACATTATTGGCGGTGGTAACTCACATTTCGACGAGATTTACCAAGGGAGAGAAGACACCAGCTGGCAAGGTGGTCACGCCACCTTCACGAAGTAACCTGAACAGCAGCACCACCACCAGCGTCGGAGGCGAACACGGAGGGTCGTTAGCCCCGAACTAAACTCAGGGCAATACCGTCTCGACGAGCTTGAAACAGGGCAGGTTGCACTGCGTGCTTGTGTATTTCACATATCATACATTGATATCGAAATGGCAGTACAACTTTGTATTACAAGATGCCCGTTCAAACATCTACAGCAACAAACTTGGATCGACTGCTCAACCACGACAACAGGAGCGATGCTAGCATGGCACAACTCGCCCTCGACACGAAGTAGGTGGTCAAGGAAACCAAACAGCGAGTTCAGGCAGATAATCGATCCGACCCAGACGAAATCAAAATTCCAGGCGCTCGCAGGCCTGGCCTCACACAATAGCGCTATGAGTAGTCCAACGCTAGTTAGTGCACGAGCACTGGAAGCAAACGCAAGACACAACGTCAAGGACGAAAGCGAGGCATGCAAAGTGTATACAGCACTCACAGTGTTTCCAGGTTTACGAGATCTGAGAACACACCCTCGGTGAGCTCCAGGTCGTTGTAATCGAGGTATCTGATCAAGTAACACGAAAGTGGTTCGCAGGAGAACCTCAGATTGCAACAGTCATTGGTTCCATATTCCAGCAAACAGTAACGGCAGCAAAGGAAATCGAACGTCTGGGGTATAGGCACTGAGCACGAACAGCAAGTTGTTGAAACTCGACCCGATATCAACGACACCCTCGGCGCTATTGGTTCCATGTTGTTGGTTGCAAGATTCTAGGCTGGTGGTGTCTGTCGTCGGAATCAATCACACCAAAATGTAGATTTCTACAGCCCGAATAATAGCCACAACACCGCTTATATGGACCGCCTGAGACAGCGACCGATTCCACGGATTTTGTCGACGATCTCGATGCAACGACGGACCAAGCAGTCCCCTCAGGCCGTAATGCCCTATTAGCACTTAAAATCCGTGTACGAGGGTGAAGAGGGGAGCTTCAGTTACGTTTTGGTTGTCTCGGAGCGGCCTGCATGCTTAGACTTGTCATCGGGAACGCCTCCACAAACAGTTTAAGGATGACAGGGGTCTGCACGTGAATACTATCGCAGAGCGGCATGCAGGGTGTGGACGCCTCGGGGTCGGCGTTCTCAGTATGTGGTAAAACACCACGTACAAGGAGTCAAGAAAGCCTCCACTTAAGTATGAGACCCGGTATTGGTAGGGGATGTCTCACAATGAGCGGAGCTCCGTCAGTCCCGAGAGTGATGACCCTAAGCTCGTCAGATCATTGTCAGCCAGGTCCCTAGCATGGCACACGGTCCGAACCGACAGCACGGTAGATAACAGGTTTGTAGGATTAGCGTGACAAGAACATGGCCAGGGACGGTTGTTATTATTAAATAACCCGAGGTTGAGTTTCAAGAGGTTTTCCTCTGGTGGCCGTACAACTGTAGTAATGATATGTCGACATACACCCTAACGTACACCCGGTCCAGCGAATGCTATTAATGGTGTTCAGGGCTAAACATGGGCACTAAAATCGACATGTCCAGTATGTAACAGGCTAACTGATCAAAAGTGGGCGATAAATTCTGGATACATTAATCAAAGAATAAAAAAACGACAGAAGCGTCTGCCATCCGTTAGGTATGGTGTCGCGAGAAAGGCGTGTTGTATTCCGTCCCTTACGTCGGCGTTCAAGAGCGTGCACGCACTACCCAAGGTCCGGTCAGGGTATCGATGCGGCATGGTTTGTGTGTGCGTGAAGCAAGGTCCAGTACAGGCCTTTATGGGGCATGTAGTGTGCGCTCCAGGTCGAACTCACAGTGTACGCAACGCCGTGAGACCCGAAAACTCGCCATCGGACAAGCTTTTTAGTTCGTTGGCATTGATGCTCCTGGCGGCCCACGACATCGGACGGCGGCGAGAGCGAATAACGAGAACGGGTTCGGTGTCGGCAGCGTCGCAGCATCGGAAGGAGCGTTGAACGCGAGTGGGCTCAGGCGGGCATGCTTGACAGCTGTGCAGAAACAAACGAATACATTTGGGTATCACAGACCTGAATGCTTTCATGGTGCATACATAGCGTCCATGTCAGCACCGGCAATGAGGTTCGGCCCACAGTAGTGTTCGTGCAGTAGAAGTTTCCGCTTTCTGTTACGCATCGGACGAGGTTGTAGATGGATTACTGGGAACCACACATTGCGTCGGCAACCTTAGTCGACCGGACGCAGGAGCATATAATAACAATCACAGGAACTAGACAGAGGCTGGCAATGCTGCCCACTGGATCCAGCATCGGCGCTCTATTGTAGATACCGGGTACAGAAAGTTGTAAATAAAATAGGTCGGGATACGATGTACTGCTAAGTCGGTGCTGTGACACTAACTGGAATGCCGACAGGACCGCGAGGGAGACAAAACCGGCCAGGCCCAGGTCGGAGCTGGGTACCTTAAACAAGCAGAGCAACCACCGTGTAACGGCTATAACCCATGTATTACTCCGGACATTGCTCAAAACTCGTACATTTGGCACCATTAACCAATGGACGGCTTGGCCAGACTTTACGAAGAATCAGTCAGTGAAAACTTGTACGGTACAGCTGTGACGGGTAGCGACGTGTTGGAGTTCGCGAGTAAACAGTAAAGCACTAATTGATCTCCATGGACGTGAGAGTTACAAGGCAAATTCCTTACAGGTGGTGCTCATGTCCACACGTGCTGCAGCAATGTCCCATGGCCCTAGCAATCACAATGTGCGTAGACAAGACCGAATAGGTGACTCACAGGGTCTGTAGCTTCGTGAGGCCGGCGAATAATCCTTCGGGTACAGTCCGTACGCCAGATTCACCGAGATCCCTGGGCGGACAAAACATCACCGGGCACAGGAACACCCATACAACGAAGACACTCGTTGAAGTGGCAGACAAATGGCCGTCATGCGTATCGACAGCCGTCGCACGTACCACAAGAGACAATCCAAATAATCGGAACAACCTAAGCAGGCAGCGACATCGATAATCATCTTGGGGGTATATGTGCTGTGTTCCGAAACGGCTACTGCCATGAACAGCGCTATGCTAAGGGGTTGAGTTTGCGTTTAAGACGGTTTGACTGAAATGAAACCCCTCAACTACGAGACTGCGCAATACCTTTGGAACTCCATTTCGTGACACACTTCCCCAGCCCGGGTGAGTGCCGTTTGGGCTTCGACGCGTGCTGCGATGGAGGTAGCACTTTCGGCTGAGTTTTTACCGCATGACGCGGCTCCTTAAATCGGAATATTGTTCGGTATACTCAATATTTTGTTGCAATAGTTTGCATCATACCGGTATATACGTACGAGACCATGGGGTTATTCATCGGGTAGGACCTCTAATTTCGTCAAAAATCAATTTTTGGGTGGCTTAGTATTGACCTACAGTAGCATATGTACAGAGCTTCTCAAGTGAGGAGCCTCACAAACTGTACTGTATGCAGGTGCGCCTCTACCGCAGCATGCGTCTTTCGCGTACGTTTCATTGTATCAAATACTCGACTTTAGGATAAGGCGTACTCGTAGCGACCCTTCGTGGTATGGGAAACTCGGACACACTCAAGGCATTCTTTACCCCGGCACTCACAATTCGACAAGCTCCGTAAGGCCGTCAAACAACCCCACCAGGCTGCCCATATCCCCCAGATCGTTCGTGCCGAGGTCCCTGAAGGGTGCCGAGTGCAAAGAAAGAAGACGAAAATATTGAATGCACGAACGCCCAATGAAGCAGGTACGGATACCTAGATCAACGCCTCGCTGGTCACTAACAAACACCTCAGGCCAGGCACCACCCCTCATGGAGGCAAGCTCGGGATGTGAATCCCAGTGAAACGTAAACCGTGGCTATACTTAGCAAATGGCTGTTGTCGTATGTTCTCGTGGAAAGCGTGAGTAAGCATGGTCCGGTTGACGTTGACGACCTACAAGAACGCCGAACGCTCTGTGCGACAGCATCCAAGCTACCTGGCAGGGTGGGGAGCCTCGTGCAACTTCGGATTGCTTACACAGGCACAATGAGCTTAACTAGTATGTGAGGTGAGCCCGGGTTTATTAAACTTACTGAAACATAGTTGCAATATCGTAGTGCACAACATTGATTAATGTCAAACATTTGCGTGTATTACCATGATGTGATACTGCATACTTGGACTGTGGAGCTAGCCCGGTTGGTCTCATGTGGTCGTAAACTCGAACAGCCCTTCCACCTTTCGCAGAGGGGGTACGATTAAATTACCACGCGGCCACATAGTGTGGTCCCCAACGTCATCCTTGTAGCGCTATGAAAATGGCACACGCGGCAACGACCTCTTCGTGAACAGCGAGGCCCTTCGAGTATCAATTTTTACCATTGTAGTAACTGCCATTTAGACCGGTAGTTGCCACATACACACTTAAAACTGGACACAGCGGCACCTGGACCATCGGCAATGTGAGTACTCTCTACAGAAGGGGCACGACCCAGACAATGGCGAGGTTCGAGTAAGAAGCACACCAACAATGCCTGCAGGGGCAACCTTCGACGCAACCTTTCCGCGCGCGAAAGTCACAACCTCGTCGCTGGGAAGTCTGCACATACACGTGTTACCCCAGCAATAGGACACTCACAGCTCTTGCAGTAGGGGCACCCCCGAGAAGAGACCAACAGGCAACCCCTTGGGCGTTAACTCGTTGTGGGAGAGACTCCTGGGGCGTTCAACGTCGCAATCGGAGTCGAGGTCAACAACATACGAGGTTTCGCTAGTCTTGCACACGATAATAGTCATGATGAAAACTTCATGAATGGCGGTGGTCGTATACCCGGCAACGCATACCTTCCCCGTCCATCCCCAATGCTACACGTGTAAGAAGTGTGGTCTTCAAATCAGGCCTGGTCCGACAACCAAGGTTGGATTCGTCGCTTCAATGAGACCAAGTGAAAGTCAGTAGCAACTGCCGTATGAACGCATGTGCACTTGTTAAGGTCGTCGGAAAAGGAGTGAGAAACATCCGATGATAAAATCAACCCCCGGCTTATTAGGCTTGATTTTGTGCTATCCCGGCACTCAGCAGCGCGTCTCGGTGTGGCTGTAGATTTCTCTCTAGATCCCTGCCTGCCTTCACTACGGGGAAAATGGATCACGCTAGCGTGTACGAGTGTCTAGATAATAGTAGAGCAGACAATGCAAACCGACACGCAGTTGATACCTACGTACAGCGTAGCGAGCAAGGGTGATTAATCTTCTGATCCATACTTACAGCGTCTCGAGGCTCGCCAGGTCAGAAAAAGACCCCTCGGGTAAGCTGTCTAGATCGTTCCAGGCCAAGTCCCTGACCAAAATTCGACGCCATAAAGCAGAAAGACAATGCAACAACAGTGTCGGTATCAAAACGGCGGCAAGAACAGCGAGTGTGGCCATGTACCACTGAGCCAAGAAAATCCTCTGAACGGATGTCTCTATGCGTACTGGGCTCGTACACATGAAAGTTACCGTGTGGCGTGAGCCAAATAGTACCGTACAGCATCGTAGTATTGATAAGGGTCTACGATAACCTGCGGTGGTCGCCCCGGTTTGTGCAGGTCTTGCGGCAGGGCGCATACTGCCAGTCCGGGTGTGTGCAAATATCGTGTCGCGGCGAATGTTGCGAGTGAGAGCAGCAGCAACCGAGCTCAGCTTTCCCCTACTCACAGATGCTCAAGCGCCGTGAGGCCTTGGAAGAGTCCCTCCGGCACGGTTGTCAGTTCGCTGAAGCTCAGGTCCCTATGAATGAATAGCACCACAGCGAACGGGGACAGTTGTTAGAACGATAAACGTGCAGTGCGGGGCAGTGGTTCTTCGCCTGACCACGCATGACTTCCGTACTGCTACAAGTACAAGCGCAACCCTACAAGCAAGGCTCGGTCCTATATATATTTGGTGTTCGAATCAACGCATCACGACAGACTTATAAATACTCAGGAGAAGCTCCAGCCTAAACCAATTGTGAAGTTGGGGACATTCCTGGGCATCGGATGCCGCGAACCGATGCCCCCGACGTACCGCCGCTCAATAGTATGACTGGCGTGTTTTCCCGATATTCAGCAGGGTCGGTCCCGGTGGAACTGTATATTTCATGTTAAATGTCCTGTCTTCCTTCGCTAATGACAAAGGGGGGAACCTCCAGTAGCGCGTAGGATATTCTTGGCAATTGACGAACAGACAGTGCAACCAGACCGCAGTCACAACCTACAGCGTAGAGATAGCGTTTGCGTTACTCCTTCCCCGTACTTACAGTGTATTGAGGCTCGCAAGTTCGGAAAAGGCCCCCTCTGGCAAGCTGACCAGGTCGTTCCATGACATATCCCTGAACAAATGCGACACGATGAAGCTCACGTAGTTCAGTAGCGGCACTATTAATAGCAGTAAACGGGCGCGATTGGAACATGTCTGAGATTACATCAGAGATCAAGCAGCGGCTTTGAAGGGACACGCGTCACGATAGAGGTCCCAGTGACACTTTTTTCTCTGAAACGTTTTCGGAATGACCTACTGTAGTAAAGTAGTAAAGCCTCCTTAACCCAAAACCGTCGGTATTTCATCCTTGTGTTGATATATGTTTCGTTGTATACTTACCTGTAGGTCGTGGGATTGTTCAACGGGTACATAGCCCTTTTATGTGTGTATGTTGTCTTCACATTACACCCGTTATTTCTACTCAACCACGCATAAGTATACACCCAGTGCCTGTCCTGATTCCTAATCCTAGAGAGATACAAATGATGTGGTCACAGACTGTGAAACAGAGAAAAAGAAAAAGAAAAAGAAACGCAAATGAATGGGTAAAGCAAGTGAGATGCTAACGTACCGGGTACGAGAACACAACGACACGCGCCCAACCAAAAAATAAGAACAAAAAGATAATTAAAAAAACGGATTCTGAAATGACACAGAATAAAATTGACGCAGGGAGACAGAAGCGCCCCTACAGTAGAAGAAAATGCGTTTCCGTAATCAGTTTTTGGATGAGGTATAGAGAGCTCTTCACAAGTGACCACCCTTATAAGGCTAAAATGGGGCACCTCCACCGTAGCATGCGAAAATGGTTAATTCTATCTGATCGGCTCTTCTAGCGCTTCGTGATTTCGGTAACTTGAGTCAAAGTGTATCGCATTCCATCGCAGTGCTGATCCGGATCTGTGACACACCAGTCACCGGAGTGTGTGTGTGCAGCTGTGGTTGACAGAGCGTATATTGCCAATCCAAGTTCTTGTTTGTTTTGTAAAAACGCATGCATTGTAAAAGAGAGAGAGAGCGGCAACCGAACACAGCTTTCCCCACTCACAAGTTCTCGAGCTTCTCGAGATTCCCGAACAGTCCCTCCGGCACCGTCACGAGATTGTTGGAGTCCAGATCCCTTGGAAATCGTTGGTAGCACAGTAAACCAGCGACTAAGGTGAACAAAGGCGCCCGCAAGTGCCGCATCGTGTATCTCGCCGTATGACCCATCAATGGTGTCTCGAGGGTACAGCGCACTGCTCGAGGTGGGGTGAGCGGGTCTGGAAGGAGCCTGGGTGACGTTTCTTTGTCGCACATTTGCATGTACGTGGTTTTTTTAACTGGTATAAAACATGAACACTCAACCTCCGAAACACTGGCGATCGCCCGCGTTTCGTCTCGTAATATCCCACGGCTAGCAAGGAGCACGTGGCGAATAGTGATGCTCATATCATGTCGGGAAAAGACGTACGTGCAATAAAGCTAGTTGAAGTACGGCACGATCAGTCTGTAGTTGAGAACTGGGCTAAACGATCACAGGCCATGTCCGGCACTGCTGAGTCTCCCCGCTATGACTACCGAATAGCTGCGCTGTGATGTACCGGCGCGTCCCAGCGGTGTAAACATGAACCAATACCCTGCCAGTTTCGTTGGCCTCGCGACAGCAGTTAGGTGCATCTCACAAAGGCGATGTGCTTTATAGACTATATACAGTAGGACCACTCACAAGAACTTCATCTCGGACAGGCCAGCAAATGTTCCCGCGGCGATCGTCGTCATGACGTTTCTGTCGAGGAGTCTGAAGCGCGAACATCGAAACGCGGCAACGGCACACGACGGAGTGCCCGCGAGGATGGCGTATGAGAACAAAACCACATTTCAGGGAGACAAAAGCGTTATCCGGAGACGAATTAATCATGGGTAGAGTAAAGTTGCACCTGGATTACCTAAGGAACCCAATCCAACCTATCCTTTAAGCAGGCCTTTTTTCGTTGTCAGCACTAAACAAACACGAGGAATGAGCCCACAATGCAAAGTTTCGTCGGGCGTAAGTACAGTACACATATGGCGTGCATGCTGGGATGACTGCAACCTTCCTCTAGGGCCATAGACGTATACTTCGAACTACAGTAAGTATTACAGAGGTCCCTATTTGGGCAGTACCTGCTACTTTCCAGGCATCCCAACAATGCAGCAGCAGCGCGAACCGCGAAATACTTGGACCTTCCAGGGCCTTGCGCGGCTCGGCGCCAAATGACGCAATACCTAGAAACCACGCCATCTCGCTCAACTCCAAATGCCCAGAGCACGTGCCAAGGATACCGTTTGGCGCACAGACGCGCGCCGAACATAGTGTTTAGGCGGGGTTTCCGCGAGCCACGCGACAGCAAGTACGAGAAAGATCCGCTGCCGGCGGGGGAAATCGCGCCCCGCAAACACTTTCTTAGAAATTCAGAAGCATCCGCGTAGTACACAGTCTATCAGCAGCGCCACTGAACAAATTCAACAGCAGGGGTACGCCAGCTAAGCGAAACCTCGGAATGGCTACTATGCATTATTGCACAGGACACAGGAGGATCGCCTTTGCTCCGTGTTCCCCCCCCTTTACCTTTAGACACCCCCGGGATCAAAATCAACTACACCCCGAAGGGGGTCTTTTTTTATATTGTATGAATTGGAAACATAGCCGAACTTACGCATTTCATAAACATCATCAGTTGCAGTATTGACAGCATGTCACACATGGATGCCACTCGGGATATTGATTAAATCCAGACCCCGCGTTCCCCTCGCGGGTGTTTCCAACGCACAGCCAGTTTAGCGGTCATTGCTGATCGAGGAAAACTACAAAGTCTTCATTTAAGCAATCACCCGTAGGAAAATGGTTTTGCCACAGGGAACTGCCGGCCCGGAACTGTCTAAAGCGCATGATTGACGCAGCCCAGGTAGTTAACCGTCGTGCGAACAACTCACAGTTTTTCGATGTTTGTTTTCCCGAACTCCTCGAAGCACGCTGGCAAAAAGGCGACTTCTACATCCGTGAGGCGACACGAGTCGAAGTCCCTGCGAATGGATGGAGGCACAGGCAGAAGAAGCATGGGCACCGTGCAACGAGCTCTTCGGGCACCGTGCAACAAGCTCTTCGAGCACCGTGCAACAAGCTCTTCCATATTGTCGTCCACTTGTGACACTTCTATGATCGCATTTCACGCAGGAAGTAGCTGGCGGCCTTGCGTTACGCGCTTTTGCCAATGAAACAACCAGGCCTAGGTGTAAGGGGGTGTTCCGACGCATGCTACGACAGACGTTCACCGTGTTTCTGCCTTCTAAAAGGGTGGTCAGTTGAGCAGTTCTATACATCACCCAAAAACAGGCGTTATTTGGAAGGGGGGGGGGGGGGGGGGGGGGGGAGTGCTACCCGATGAAGAATCCCCTGGTTTAACTATACAAACGACAACGATTGCAACGCAAGCGTGAAATTTCGACGAGTTTTGCGGTTAAGGTAAGGAGCCCCGTCATTCAGAGAAACGTTTCAGCCAAAAAAAGGTATACCTTGCTACCTCTATCGTAGCACGTGTCTTGCGTTAACGGCTTTGTTCGCTGCGCGCATCCTAGTAGTGACCAAGCGACACCCACCCGCGGTACCCCCCACGAAAAAACCTTGAGCGGCAGCGCGCACCCGTGAGCTGTAGCAATGTTTTCAAATACAAGCGCAGCACCCTCGCTGAACTCCTTAGTGGGCTCGCTGTGCAAGAAGAGGCGAATTCGAGATACCGAGTATTTTGTACAAGTGGTACGCCGGTATCGTGTGGACACATCAAAAATATAGATAATTTCCTCGGAAGCCACAGTGAGTCATATCTCACATGGTTGTATCCCCCGAAAATGTGCACTTGTAACCGTCGCTGGTAGGATCGAGGCACGAGTTGCTGCTGTAGCTGACCACTGCATGTTTAATTCCAGGAGTGTAGGAAACGAGCATAGGAGGGGAAGAGTCAGCGGTTTGTGTGCTGGCATTGCACATGGATGGGTATTGTGGGACATTGGCACCCCCCATGTTTGTTTTCATGTCGTGGGGTCGACGAAAAGCGGATACAACTGACTTTATTTGTTACAGCACTGTACAGTAGTACTTCGACACACTCAGGAGTGCACACATGTTAGTATGTGTATCTTGCACAATGTATGTGACGAGCACTGCCGTGAGCCCTGGTTGCAACCCAACGTCACCAAGTGTAGCCGCTGGCCGTAAATTGGCCAAGGAACGAACGTTAGTGTTACAGTAGTCCAGCTGAAAAGAGGTATGGTTATTACGCCCGTGCTCTCCATCAGTTAAGGCTGCAGGTCTGGTCCTGCTTTAGATACGTGCTACGGTAGCCTGCATGCAGGTGCACCATGTTTGTTATGAGGGCGGTCACTCGAGGGGCTAGATACCTCACCCAAGGACTGATTTGGAAGGGGGGAAACAAAAGTGCTATGCGACGAACGTTCCCATGGCATAAGTGTAGGATTGAAAATAGTTCAACACAAGCAAGAACGAAAAAACGGACGGTTTTGGGTTAAGGAGCCTCAAAAAACAAAATAAGCCAAAAAAAGGTATACCGTAAACGACGCGTGCTACGGTAGAGGTATCACTTTTTGGCTGAATCGTTTTTCTGAAAGATCGGGCTCCTTAACCCAAATTCGTCCGACTTTCGTTTTTGTGACGAATAATATTTCTGAGTATACCTGGGACATGAGATTTCTCATCCGGTAGCACTTTTATTTTCCTCCAAAACATTTTTTTCGTTGAGGTATGGCGCTCCTCAAGTGAGGAGCTCAGAAAAAACATGGTACACCTCTATCGTAGCATGCGTCATACCTCTATCGTACCAAAGGTCTTTAGATCGGTACCTCGCCAGGCAACGGTAGCCGCACAAACATTGGTCCCCCTGAATACCCCGATATGTAGTGCGGTACGACTGGTGCTACGATACGAGGGGGGGGGTACCCACGTTTTCATTACCGCTCGGACGAGTGGCTCAGAACCTAATCGGAAATACCACTTAAAACATAGTTTGTTGGCGTTCCATAACAAAACGTCCAATGGCGGTGCATACAGAACAACAAAAAGGCAAAAACGGTTATGATTGCAGCGCAGTAAAGCAGTCCCTCCGCCGAGTGGCTCTGTCCAGGTGAAAAACAAACACCAATACATGACCTCCCTTACCGTAGCACGCGTCGTACCGCAAAAACGTAAGGCATGGGCCTGATTTAGGTCGGACTCGTGCTACGGTAGAGGTAGCACGTTTGGGCTGAATCGTGTTTTGAACGATTGGGGCTCCTTAATCCAAATTCGTCGGACTTTGATTTTTGTGACGAATCATGTTTCAGGGTATACTTCGGTCATGATATTTCTCATCCCGCAGCACTTTTATTTTCCTCCAAAATCATTTTTTCGGTGAGGTATGACGCTCCTTAAGTGAGGAGCTCCGAAAAAAACATGGTGCACCTCTATCGTAGCATGCGTCGTCGGTACCTCGCCATACGACGACAGCCCCACAAATATGGGCCCCCTAAATATCCCGATATAGTCTAGTGCGGTGCCGAAAAAAAGGTAAAAGCATGATCCTGCTTTAGGTCGGTACGTCGCCAAACGGAGAACGTTTCAGCCTAAAAGTGCTCCCTCTATAGCAGCAACGCGTCTAGAAGCCACCGAAGAAACCATGTGGAAGACAGAAAACCGCATTTCACATCCCAGTTAGACTAAAAGGTTGTTCGTACACTTTATACACGTATAATAGGGGAACATAGAGGCAATGTCATGGCTGCTAGTCTCGAGATTGAAAAAAAAAACAGAAAAAAAAGCATCCTACTCCCATTAAGGTCCACCCCGGTAACATCCTATTACGGAGGACCATATTAAATAGGGCCTAATATCTTTAGCAAAAAAAGTGAAATATATGAGTTTTAGTGTGAACCGTAGGTCCTATTTACTATGGTCCCCCGCAAAAGAAACAAAATGAAAAAACATCCTGGAATATAGACTACTACTCCACGACCTTTTAAGCCATTGCTGGCGTTAATTTTAGATTGACGGTATGGACCCTCGTATGTATGTGTGGTGCATGTTAGTAGGGTCTGGCAAAGAGAACTTCGCTGTTGTATACCAGGCAGTTGATACTTGTTTTCGGGGACATGCGGTCGTGTTTTCATGGAAACAATCCGTGGGAACATTGACCCTTATGAGGAGGGAAAAAACAAAGAAAGGCAAACAACAAACTTGTTGAACGGTCTGGTTGAACAAACAACGAGCCACGTGTAAATAGTTTAGCCCAACATGCCACAACCGAACTTCAGAAATAAGGATGTGTTGACCAACGTTTGCCAAAACAACTTGTAAGTACCACCGGCAAATAAATGCATTACAGGTACGTAGTCTATGCTGTGATGTCTGCTAGAAAACGAATTAAGTCTTAAGATTCACCCATGTCTCCTCGTTACGTTATCGAGAATATGCTCGCCAACATTCGCTTGGGTTGATCCTAAGCTAACCCTCGACGAAAAGGGCAACCGCAAGAAATGTATCATGTTATTATTTTGATCGTACAAGATAAAATCGAGTTATTGACCCGTGCTATGGTAAAGGTAGCACTTTTTGGCTGAATCGTTTTCTGAACGTTCGGGGCTCCTTAACCCAATCCGTCGGACTTTCATTCTTGTGACGAAATATGTTTCAGAGTATCCTTCGGTCATGACATTTCTCATCCGGCAGAACTTTTATTTTCCTCCGAAATCATGTTTTGGGTGAGGTATGATGCTCCTTAAGTGAGAAGCTCAGAAAAAAACATGGCGCACCTCTATCGTAGGATGCGTCTGTTATGTTGACTTTCCGACGAAATCGTGCCCGAAACCAATTACAGCATCTAAACGGTGGCCGGTTCGTGGCGATATTTTTACGGAGGACCGTAGTAAATAGGAACAAATACGAGCTGGTCCCAGGAAGAAACATAAGATTCCATCTTCGCAACTTTGCACGCTGGTTTTTGAGAGTTTGAAAACGAAAATTGGCAGAGGTGTTCTTCACAACATTACGAAGGGCTCCAAAACTGGCCTTTTTATTTTCGTGTTTTTTACCTCTGTACGTAGTTTTTTTTTCAATTTTCGCGGATTTTTTAGCAACTTTGACCCTAAATAACTCATGATTTATTTATTATTTCAGAAAAGGTCAGTTTTGGAGCCCTTCGTAATGTTGTGAAGAACAACCTCGCCAAGTTTTGTTCCGCAACTCTTAAAAACCAGGGTGCAAAAGTGATTTCCGCGAAGTGTATGTTTTCCCCTAAGGTTTCAAATTTGCTGAATACATTATCCTAGTAATTTAGCAGGCGCTTCTTACCACAGCCTGATAGGCTCGCAGGAAGCAAAAACGTGACATGGACGTCTTCCCCTTGTTGATGCGATCCTGTCAAGATTTCTAAAGTCGAATTAGTCGGCGTATTGACCGATATATGGCCTGAATACTATTATATTGGTTTTACTATAGGATTACTGCAGGAAAGCTATCCCCTATGGAATAACGCCTCCCTAAGGAATACCAATATGACCATATCTCGCGAACTACAACTCCTAAGCCAAAAATCTCTTCACCGATGTGTTCCCCTTGGTGATGCCGTCATGTCGATATATGTAGTGTTGGAAAAAGTAATGTATTCCGTTTTTTATTTCCCGAAGAAGCTATCTTATGTTTCTCTCTGGAACCAGCTCGTAATGTTGGTAAAAATACGCACATACCAGGTATATAGGTTTTAGTGCACACCGTAAGTCCTATTTTCTAGTTTTTACTATGGCCTCCTATAATAATGGTTTCACGTACGATCCAGTACACGTCAAGTTATTGACTGGATTTCATGTACTTGAACATATTTCATGCACGAAAAGCATGAGAAACACAACAGAAAAAGTGTAGGAGGTGAGAATCGAAACACTACAGTCGAAAAGACGTCTCAGGTCGATCATGGTTCACTACGGTGCTGTTCTGAGCTCTGAAGTTGGTAGTGCTTATAATCTCGATAACCTTCAGTTGTCGTATTTATACCAGTATAGGTGCTTATTATCCTGACTTCGAATATTTTGTCAATTTTGGAAAACTTACAGAAAGCCTTGCGTACGATGCTATACGCCGTTGGTGCTGACATCAATCGTGTCGAGGGGAGTGGCTTATAAACGACGAGCCTGCGTGCTCTGAACGATATGAAGGCTATTCTTGCTTCAACGAATTCATACGTTGGCGAGGTGATATCGGGGCGTGGAAACAAGTAGATCGGGACTTGGGAACAAGTAGGTTGAGCTCACAAGCGAGAGGTACTCAAGATATCTCCGCGGGCATGCTTCAGATCGGTTATCGGATTCTTATACCTTCGGCTTAGGTGCCAAGTGGTGCTTGAATTGGGCGTCGTCGACTCTTGTGGTGGAGCTAGTCCACATACGAGAGTACGAGCCCGACCTGCACTGTCTGTATCTACAAGTTTGGGCTGGTAGATGTTTTCGATAGAAAAGGAGACTGTTGGGTTTGCTGTGGTGTGTTTTTACATAAATAATATAGGGATATGTTCGTTGTTGGAGTACCAGAATTCGAGATGTGAGGAACTATTATTTGCAGCATAGGAGGGTAGCGATATTAACTGCCGGAAAAGTTCGGCCTGTCGATCGCCTGGTCAGGTTTATGACCGAGATGCGACCAGTGCGCCGGAAAATGTCTGGCGTCAAACACATGGAGATGCATTTCATCGTTGTGAAGATCCTTCGTACCCTTTCGTGTGCATCATCTTCTGTTTCGGTACACGTGATGGTATAGGGACGAACCCGATTAGAAATCGGGCCTAATAAGTTATCTCGTCTCGTCGACTCTGGTAGCATCCAGGGGAGTCACCGGCCAGTAGTCAATCGCGAGGAAAATACAAAACGCAAAAAATGGAAGAATACCACGCAGCTACGGGCAAAGCTGAATATCAACCGGTCGGGAGAGTTCACATCTGACGTGTTTCTTAGTTTATGATATAAAAGGACATCGTGAAGTCGGGGGAACTGGTTCCTTTTCGAAACGGAACAGACATAAAAGCGATTTCGACTACGTACGCGTACGACGAGCTTGCGACAACTATGAGGCGTCACCATTCTCCTTCGGAAAGGAAACTCCTCAAGCTTGCTAGCGGTCAGCTGAAGATATCCGTCCATTCCTCGATTTCGCAGCTAAGGTGGTAGACATGCGCGACTGTTTTACCTTCGATAGTTGATTTCCGTCGATGTTTCTGCTTACCTGGTGTATGTTTCGGAATAGACCCCGTACCGCAGGATGTGGGTGTATGTGACGAGTCTGAGACTGCTGTGGACATACCTGGTGTTGGTTCTTCTTCTTCTGCGCTGGTGTCTAAATCTGAAGAGTCCTCAAGGGATGTAGCTGTTTGTGAGAAATCGGAGATTGCTCCCTGTTCTGCTGAACTGGTGTATATTTCTGAGAAGACCAAAACAGACAATGTGGATGTATGTGAGGACTCTGATATTGTTGTAGATATACCTGGTGCAGAAAAGTGAATTTCCGTCAGGAGTCTGTGATTATTGTGGATACATACCTGGTGCTATTGCTTGTTCTCCTGCTGCGCCGGTATTTGTATCTGAACGGCCCATCGGCGGATGTGAATGCATGCGAGCAGTCGGAAATTGAAACGGAGACACCTGTTGTTGCAGACTCCAACTCGTGACAGACTGACCCTGGAAAGGATGTCGTTCCTTTTGAACACCTTAACCCACACACACAGAACGGACAAAATGTCCTACACTAATTCCAAGTAGTTTCTTCCCAAATTCATGGGACCGGTTCCTAAGGGGTTAATTCGTTGACATATACTGAATCCAAAGTTGCTATGCCGATCGCCCGAGGTCGGGATCGAACACCATGTTAGTTCAAGTTCGCGTTGAATCCGAGAGCGGTACAAACGTAGGAGGTCTTGGGGGCGAAGCTCATGATGCCACTGAGCATGATAGGGTAAAGGAAGAACTTGTTTTCGATGGGTCGATCGGTTCTTGCGCTCGGAGAAACGGTTTTGATGAATGAGCTGCAGGTTTTTCTGTAGTGTTTGCTTGTTTGATGACAGAGTATTTACCTCCTAGCTCGGGCTCTGTACTACAGTAGCTGCTGCTGACCGGTGGCTTCAGGTCACACCGGAAAGAACCTGGTGGGTTACTCATTTTCTGTGTGCACATTTATACGTGTATGTGTATATATATACATACGTGCGTTAGTGAAGTGGTATCTCCTGGCAGGTCTCTCTGAAAGTATGTGCTGTGGTGGCGATTAAGGAGAGATGGGAGGACATCGATAAATATGGCTGCTTTCGTTGTCATGTGAAATTGGAAAGTTTACCATCCGAAGCGTGCTGTGAATTTCCTCTGACTGTCAGTAAAACGAGGTGCAGTTGCGTGGTGTTTAGTTAATCACGGATGTGTATCACCGGTACGAACTTTGTTGGCACGATGATGATGTTGATCGTGGTTTCTTCCGTCTTTGTTTGTCGAGTTTTGTTGCTTTTGTGGCTGGTCTCCAGGTCTCTCTGTCTTCGTTTATATGTCGGTTTCCCCAAGTCTCTTTGATCCTGTGGGTTCTCTCTGGGGGGGGGGGGGCGATCGTCGTCGAGGGACATTCGGGGTACACCCCCGGGTGTCTTAGGTGGGTATAATTGTGAGATGCAACCGATACCTCTGTTTGCTGCTGGGAACATCGCCCATAGCAGCCAGTTCTAGTTTTAGTTCGGCCTGAGGTTCCGGCCGCTGTGTCCTTATCTTCTGAGTGCGGGTCGGTTCAAGCATGCCGCCCCAAAGCCAAAGTTCACGCCGGTTTTTGCTGATAGACCCTGAAATGTGGCACACGTGGTTGATGTACCCCTGCCCGTTGGTTTGTCTTTCGTTATAAACAAAAAGGCGAAGGAAATAAATCGTACGGTATGGTTTTATAGTATGCACGGCTGTTGAAAAAACTTGAAACAAAGAGACACAAATTCAAGAAGGCAGCGAAGGTGAGATTCGAAGCCGTGACTTATCCTGCATGGAATCGAGTGCTCGCGCCTTTTGACGCTTAAGAAACGAGCGAACATTTGCGCCTCCGACAGTCCGATATTTGCACATCATTGTTGATCAACATCGCCACCACATATCTTCGCAACGGCCAGACCCTACGGAAAACCCATTGAAAAAACTGTCGAATTCCTAGCCGTAGTGATGCACTGCAGATTGCAGCCACCTTGAATATTGCGGGATCGCCACAACGTGGATCGGAGCTTGACAGGGAAATGATGAAGCAGGGCCAGCAGTCACAAACACTGCCACACATTACAGGATTCCGAGCGACTGCGAGCTTCCAGTTTTGGCGGCGTAAACATGTACTGGTAGGGGTATCTGTCGCGATGGGTAGAGAGCATCCGCCAACCCAAAAATAAATGAAACCAGGACCGGTGTGTGTATTCCCGCCGCAAACAAACATGACATTGCAACAACCCGCATCCACCAACATGCACATGGTAAACGACGTTACTGTATATCAGGAGTATCATTTACGGCATGCCGTTTCTAGATTACTTGTTGCTTAAAGAAACGTATGAAATGCTTCGTCCGCGCGTGTTTGCTGCTGTGTCACAGTCTGAAGCAGCAATGCCACACGGCAAGGGTGTGTTATTTGTTTGCTTGCTCAATTGTTTTGGCCGTCTGAGCTTATCAAGTCCGCAACTATCGGCTATTGCAGTATGATATGTGTTACGACTGTTGCAGCACATTTGTTCTAGGGCCAGCGGATAGCGATGCTGGTCGGATAGCACTGGCTAACTTCTTCGGAGTCATGTTTCGGATCAAGATATTGAGTTCCTAATGCACGGACTTCAGAAAGTAAGGCTCTACCCCTACTGTGGCATTGTTGAAATTGCACTGTACCACTGTGGCTGTGGTCCTGCAGGGTTACAGAACTTGGCTGCAGGCATATATGCATACCCTTGTTGACGAAGTATTCAATAGTTATGAGCCTTTGTTCATCGCGCAAAGTCTCGTGGCACCAAATCGTTCATACCGCAGTTTGGTTTTGTAGCACCGAAGTGGGTTGACACTGCCCGGATCCTCAACTTCCACCACGAGTTCCGTGAATCCGCCTCCGCGGCAATCGGGAC
This sequence comes from Saccharina japonica, assembly GCA_008828725.1. Lineage (NCBI taxonomy): Eukaryota > Phaeophyceae > Laminariales > Laminariaceae > Saccharina > Saccharina japonica. Next base: position 1,301,270 of record MEHQ01004022.1, on the reverse strand, counting down.
GGCCAGGCGCCTTTGGCGTGGGTGGTGTTTAGATATACTGTACGCACTCTCTCGCGCCGCGCATGACATCGTGCTTGCTTGCACTGCTCGTGCGGCAGGGCGACGTTTATGTATAGCTCAGCACTGCCGTACTGTCGTTGCGCTGATACTACTGTTGTCCTGTCCTGAGTTCAGGCACGCAGTAGAAATGTAAAGGCGTGATGGTCCTGCGATAGTGCGGCGACCGCACTAGCGATGAGCCGGTCCTGTCTTAGTGTGGTACGGCAACCGTATAAATATGGGACGAAGTTGTGTCATGCGAGTTTTGTACCGCCCCTGAAATGGGGACACGAACTAAATGATGCCAGGTACCGACCTAAACTGAGATCCTGACTGTACGTCAAGCACACATTATGACTGTACTACATGTGTGTGTCTTGCTAGTGCACGATTTGACCAGAAGGACCAAGCATAGGGGAAAAGCAAGCGCTCGTTAGGTGTTTGATCAACCACGGAGGATGCTGGCGAATTGAGCCCAAATTTGAAAATCGTGTTCCTGAATAATGGATAATACCTCGAGACATGAAGTCAACGTGAAAGTACACCAGTCAGCACTGACTGAATGGGCTCAGTGGCTTGTATTTTTATAAGTCAACAAAACTATATACCGTTGTGCTCAAATCGCCCTCCCGCTGATAACAACATCCGGACGGTGATCAAGCCTACGTCTCAGGGTACGACTGAGAGACTCGGTGGTTTGTTTTCATAGAATCGAACATGATTAGCGCCTTGGCATCAATTCGCCTCCCCCAAAGATAACACCCTCTGTAGTTGATCAAGCCCCCGTAGGCATCGGCTGGTTTTCACATAACTCCGTATGATGTATGGTCCATCTCGTAGATTCGTGCGTTATTTTGTACCAGGTATGTTGTTCTCTCCACTGTCCGACCTTCCGGTCGGATGTTCTTTGTCGTTGTCCTCTCTTCTTGTTTCCCGTTTATCCCGGGAAAGGAAGAACATCGACGTTGGTGGCATTCGAACGCTGGGCTTTCCGACCCTCTGGGCATTGTTTATATATGACATGTGGATGATAGTCCGCTGAGTGTATGTATCAGTCGATCAAGGGTTCCGTGGACGTTTCGACCCTCGAGTCGTTCGTTTGTACCTGGTATAAGTTATATCACTGTAGCTCAGTGGTTTGTCCTATCTTTTTAAACGAACGTGCATTTGTTGTACGTAGAGGTTCAGAAAGTCCACGGAACACTGACTTAGTAGTTCAGTGGTATGTCCAGTGTGCACGACACTCGGAGGGTCGGAAGGTCCAGGGTTGGAATACATTTAAAGTCGTGTTCCCGCTTTTTCACGGGGAAAGGGAAAGCAGGTGGGGATAATCACGGTAAAAGAACACTCGACCAGAGGGTCGAAAAGTGGGGTGAACCACTGCTGATGTAAAGAACGCACTACATGAAGAGAAGGGCCACATGAAAAAAGGCTGACTGAGTGAATCATTGGTTTATCTTATATAAACGGCACGTGGAGGGTCGGAAAAAACAGGGTTAAAATCCCGCCTTTTCGAGGAGAAAAGGAAAACAAGCGGAGATGCCAACGATAAAGCAACACTAGACCAGTTGGTCAGAACGTGGAAAGTGAACGCACGATTTGGAGAATAAGGGCCATATCAAGGAAAAAACAGGCGCTCATTAGGGACTTTATCAACTTCAGGAGATAGATGTTGTCGGTGGAATGGCGAAATGGTCTCTAATGTACGTATTTCGTTTGTGCATAGAGGACAAACCGCTGAGACACTCAGTCAGCGCTGGCTGAGTAGCTCAGTGGTATGCCCTACTATAGGCCAATGATCTACTGCCGTATGTGTACGTCGTATACGTACATACAGTACTTCAATACGTAGTCTACAACAGTGCCTATAACATACGACACATGATAAGTGACATGGAACATGTCAATTTGGCTGAGTGCTCGGTGGATTACTGTACCTTTTGAAACGAACATGCCTGTTCATTCATCGTTACCGTACGTACAGAATACATATAATAGTATACTACAGCAGTGCAGTACCAGGCACTATATTTGCACAGGTGATATGCGACATGTGATAAGAAATCGTGGAACGTGTGGCATGTAGGATGTAACATATATGTGCAGGTGATATACGTAAAAGCTACGTACGAGCCGTGGCTCTCGCGAATAATTAACCACCAAAACAAACAGGCGTTCGAGTCTGGCCGCTAAACTTACGATGCACCACACCATACAATATCAAGAGTCACTAATCTGCATCAAAAGTCAACGACGACAATTTACTATGGTACATAGTAGCCGGTATGATATTCCGAGGAAAGTCGTTTATAAATACGTGGTACATACCTTCGGCCGTGCACTGGTCTTGGCAAGCCTCGCTAGCTTCGTATTTCGAGCATGCGCCTCCGAAGGTCTCGCACATCGCCTTGACCGACGCAGCAGCCGTGCCGGTAAACGGATAGCCATAGTCGACCAAGTGACACACGAAAGGCACGGCTGTGCACAATGCGTCCCGTGTCTCCTCGCACGCGGTGCAGTCGTCGAACTCAAGGCGGCGTCCTTCGATCGCGGCCGCGTCATTCTTCTCTTCGGCGAGGGCTCGCCTGGTGGATTCGGTCGTCAGTTCCACGCCCACCAGGTTGTCGCTGGTGTCGTAGAGCATCTATCGGGAAGGTGTGGCATACGCAGGGAAGAGCGTCTTCTTCAGCAATGGGAGCGGGCGATAACATTCCTTTCCGCTGGCACTATGATGAACTCTCTCGATTTAGAACAAATGTAATGTTTCTGTTGTTCCCGTCTTTCCGAACTAAGAATAAACAGGAAAGGAAAAACTCGTCGATATGAATGGAGTCGAATGTACAGTATTAATGGTATACTGCTTGCGGCACCTACGGTACTACATTGCGTCTCGACGAAACACTTTGGGAAGTTCACATGTTCGAAGTATATAACGGCCACTTTATCGATGGCCTATACAGGTATATACTTAAGTGGAAATATACGGGTGACTACGAGATTCATCATAACGTGAAACCGCTTCATGTTTGCTGTATCGAGACGTGCACTTCCTTGATGGAATGCGACAACGGCGCACCTTGTATGTCTCCAGGCCGACTTTGATGTTCGTCACTTGGGGGGCCGCGTTTAGCGTGTACAGCGAGCGGGTGTCTCCCTGGCTGAACTTGAGCCTGTAGGGGTTGGTGCGCCCGTCGTCATATCGGACTACAGTGAACGTGATGCCGCCCTCCGTCACAGCCATCGTTTCTCGGACCGCATGACACACACCAACACTGGCCAGCATCACTCCCAGCGAAAAAACGCGCCCCATGCTTAGCCTGTTCATGGCTCGTGATGCTATCACCCTGGGTGGGTATATGCTGTGTATGTATGCGCAGAGGGATGCGGCAGACGCGATATGCGGTGGACGAAGAGTGCGGGGAAGGGCGGCCGGCCGTCTGGTGGATGGGTCACTTCTATCGAGTGCGCACTTACACGTGGGCGGCATGTATATACTGCAGGTTCAGCTACTGTACTACAGCAGCAGTATTACGGTAGATAATATATCTACAGTACGAAGTACCTGGTACATATATTACTACAGTAAGTACAACGGTAGAGATATCCTATTTTACGCTCTGTCTCAAACTTCTGCATGATGTACACCGTACAGGCTACATCGAACCTCGATCGTCAGAACGGATCTACAACAACAAACAGCGCAACACGAAAAGGAGATAACATCAGATCCAAAGCAGGATATCGCACCGACAAACCTGAAACCCCAATTGGGCATCAAATAATACCCTAACGCAAAGCAAGCGACAAATCTCCCGACGAGGTACCAAACCAGAAGTCAGAAGTGGCGTCCCGACGTCGGCTTGAAAGTGCGGACCCCCAACTTCGTATACAGTCGACGTGTGTGCATCGCGTTGACACCCGACCACAGTAGTTATCATACATACATGCGTCGCATCGGCAATTTAGAGGGATTATTTCACTACCTGGTAGTTCTTAGCGCGGTGAGACATTGGCATTTTAGAAAGAGTCATTCATTGATGCTTCACTTTGATGCCCAATGCAGCGGTGCATCGGCAATTTAGAAAGAGTCTTCACTCTGACGCTAAATAAGGCAGTGTTTGTTGTCATGGTGCCATCCCCTTCCCTGGAGTGTATGGGATTGCGTGTGAAAAAACGGCACTACGAGTACACCTTTTTTGTCTACGTGCACGGGGTTCTGGTGCTGGCCTTTGCATCGTAATAACGGCATGCTTTTGTTTTGTTTCGGCTCGTAAAAAAAAACAAAAACGGTCGTACTCACAGCTGACTAATTGTAACATTTTTATCAAAACTGATATCCGTACCGCTGTAAAAAATACTATACTTAACTGAAAGCAAAGTAAACAGATATATCTACTATGTGATACAGTACACTCGTACCTCTTCACACTCCCAATCAAAACTTGACTGCCGATATCAGCCTCTAGAACCACCTCGTCGTGGTGCCGGTTGCAGCCCAACACCCTTCCCGCACACCACACATGCATACATGGACGTGGGCACCAGGCTGCAGCCGGTATCCCATGGAGTGGTCGCAGCAATTCGATTATGTCGTCGTGGCCCTCTCAAGTCGTGCAGAGCAGTAGTATAATATCGGTGATGACTTGCCGGTACTTCGAAACAGTGCTCAGCAGGCCACAACTCCCGCTACACAAGCCCGTTGGTGCAGTGGACCGCGACATCTCCATGATGATACCACTGAGCCGTCTACTAGATTGACCCATTTGGTTTGGCGTGTCCTGTCGAACGCACCGTGCTCTCGAAGACACCTGGAATTCTGGAGGCTGGATAGGGCCCCAACACAATCTCCTCCAATCCGATTCTAGGCAAGATGACCACAACGTTTCACACAGACCGCCAAAAAGAAAGCACAACAACATGTATGCATGTTTACAGCAGTCGTGCATGCGTAAGGACGTTGGTCACACTCGCGCGTATTACTGCGCTCCCATGGTGCCGTAAAGCATCGTTGTATGGAAATGTCAATTTCAACTTCCGATATATCGAAACATCAAACTTTCGATATATCATATCGAATGTGTTTTTCCCCTCCATCCCCCTTTCATCGCCGTATTTCATATTATTACACGGGGTCCGCATAAAAGTTAGACCTGTTTTTTTTTTAATGTTGGCATCATACTTGAAAGAAAGTTTCGATGTTGTTAAATATCGAAATCGAAATCGTACATACGATCGATTCGTTTTTTGTCCAACGTTATCGTATCGAAGTCGATTCTCGTTTGATACACCCAACACTACAGCAGTTACACGTAGCAGTAGGGGCAGATCACCAGAGATCGCCTTGTTCGCTCAACAATTAATTGGCGTGTGTGACCTCATCGGCCCCGGCCTGTGGCGGCATATATATGTATTGTTTTGTATTAGACCGATGCAACATTTGGTCCTGAAAAAAAAAAAAAATTCTGACGGGGAAACAATGAAGATCCCCCACCCATAATGATTAACATTTCCGCCTGTTTCCGCACCTATTTATATGTATTTTACAAAAATCAAAATATTACAAATAGGTCGGGAGAATTCACAGCTGACGTGTTTCTTATTTTATCAGTAGTACTGGCCCGCTCAAAATAAGCTAGCCCACAAGAAACTCAACACGAACATTTCTTTGAAACAAATACGTATGAGAAAGCTCCCAGCCTAGTCAGAGCCCAAGCTTTCAGAACGTTGAATGCTTTCTGTGGCCGGCCTGGGCCAAAGGCACCATTCAATCAGTGTGCACAGTTAGCGTCTGCTCGGCGGGCAAAATAAGAAAAACGAGCACCTAAGAAAGTGTAGTTTCGCTCCCAGGGTAAGAAAGTCAGATTGAGCCCAATTTCAGGTTTCTTGTGAGAACGCCTGTACTACTGCTGTATACGTCAGATGTGCCTTCAGCTTCAGCCGCTTGAATGAATGGTTGATGATATATAGATTTTCGTGGTTGATGATATATAGATTTTCGGTCAAGCGTTTCAATCACGTACGGCGCTAAGATCGCCCGATGGACGAACCGTTCGATTCGCCAGATTCCTATCGAACAGTTCGATTCTCACCAGATTGGATTTTTCTCGAACGAAAATCACTACTATTACGGGGGACCATAGTAAATAGGACCTGCGGCACACACTAAAACCTATACAGTTCTCTGTTTTTACTAACAAAATCTTGTCCTATATTCTATGGTCCTCCGTATACTGCTACTACAGGATCTCCTAACGTTCCATTGCATGCAATTGGGGTTTTGATGTTTTGATCCCCCTTCTGCTGTGTGAGTCGCGTCCATTCTAGGATATGTACGAGTAGTGATATTCCATTCATTTGTCGTCTGACCTGGATAGGTGCGATGGGATACCGAGCGCGATGTCTACTGCAGGTTTCTCATCACCTGCATGGTTGGATTGTTCCTATACGGAGTACCGAGCGAGTTGTCTGTTGTCTCGTTTGCTCACCATATATATTTTTTAAAAAACGCATACTAATTGAAGATAGTATCTGCTGCAGTGGTTTTCACCCACGAGGTGCACGATACGAATTCAGCTCTTATTTTGCGATCATACCATACACATAAATACCATATCAATCACTATACCAATCATACCTGAATACTTGACAAAATAGTACCAATAATGCAGTCCCCCGTATAGAATGAATGCTCATGCCGACTCCAAAGCGGCGTTTCACCAATAAAACATTAAAGCACTTACTTGTTGTGCCTTTCCCATTATATAAAACCAAGTAACGGAAGGAGTACGCACATCCAAATTGGGTTTCCCTTCTTCATGAGCTGTAACAGATCGATACACCCATCCATACATACTAATGATACTTCGCAACGACCGGCCTAAGTAACCCCCAAGCGATAAATTCTCAATCGAATTTACTTCCCCACTATAGGCAGGAAAACTAAGCTCCTCGTCCTGCCTCGTCGATTATTATATTGCTGGTCTGTGCTGGTTGCCGTTCGTTGTTGGTAGGACATGGCTCGTATATAATAAATAGTAGTACGATATAATACTTCGTCGTCTGCTGCAACGATTTATTTGACAGACAACCCGACAAAGAAACTAAAAGGTAACACACGCAGCTCGGTGGCGTCGTGTTTCAGTAGCACTGGTGATCACACTGGCCTTATGTCGGGTTTAATACATACTGCGCTCGTACTGCCAGTACTAGCCCGTGATTTGGGGTTCTATGCCGCGGGTACCGCTTGTCACCCCAAGTTGATCGGGGTTCTGCCTGTACTCGCAGTGGTTTGGGCCAACACGGCCAATACTTGTAATATTTTGGCGGTTCGGATATTGCCAGTGTACTTTCAAAGTATTACCAGTCTACTGCCAGTGTACTATCGATGTCCTGGCTGTGTACTGACAGTGTACTGACAGTGTACTGACAGTGTACTGCTATCGATGTACTGGTTGTTGTGTGTACTGACAGTGTACTGACAGTGTACAGTGTATTGACAGTGTAGTGACAGTGGTTTGGCCGTTGCCACTCTCTCCTGTTAATGCTCGCAGTATGGTATCTCTCAGAAACCCCAATATCCTTGCAGTAAGTATCAAGTACCAAGGTCTATCAACAGGCGCTGTCGCCTGTATGGGCGATGGCGGACCCACCTCATGTTACGTGGACGGAGTATGTACCTTGCCCTAATCAAATCTACAGTTACGTACACATATTACCTGGAAAAAGTGCATACCCTAATAATAGTCAAAAACAGTCGCATTACACACGTACGGTGCAGAACCTTGCAAATTGCTTGGAGTAAGCACGAGACAAAGACCTGAAGGTATATTTTACCTCTCTTTGCTACGCATCACGAAATATCGTCTCCCTACAGTGGGAAAAGTGTTCATTGTCTCTATGTTTTTACTACGAGATTATTAAAGTTTATTTGTCGTCTCCATTACGGTTAGATATTCGGAGGCTTACTACTGCGTTAATCTTAGCACAAACAGTGCATAAATACTTAAATGTAATTTGCTCTACTAATTACACGCAGATCAACTGTCTGTTACCATAATCGAAGGGTTTGAGCGGTTACTTACGGCGACCAGATAGATGTTTCATGATGTTTCGGGACGCTAGAATAGTTTTGTTGAGAAATCAGCGACCTATAATACATCATGGCTTGTGAAGTTGGAAAATAAGTATGCATGTGTGTACGAGTAGTGCCAGGAAATAGAATAGACTTCCCCGCCCCAATGGCGGACATTGGTTAAACCTGTTGGCATAATTATGAAGCGAACAGGCAGTGACCGCCGTGACCGCGGTCTCGGCGTACAAGGACGGCAGGGCTCCCGCCGGCGACGTCGAATCGCCTCGCTGCTGCCGTTTTCCTTTTCTGCTGTCACTACCGCTTCCGTGCGAGGGAAACCCCGTCTCTCACATCTCTTGCAGCCACGCCTTGGGCCGTGCTAGGTGAATTCGTATTGATTTGGTGTGGGTCGAAGGGCGCTTAGTAGACGGTAGACGGGTGGTCTACGTCGGGGAATTTTGTAGCATCGAAATCACAATATCCCAGCTCTGACGGATGGCAAGAATTCTGAGGAGTGGGTCGACTTCTGAGAAGTTTCACTCATTGTTCCACATTGAAAAAAACATTATCTGTTGAATTACCGCCAGAAAACCGTTTTTTCCTCGTATAGGTAACGAAATCGCTAAATTCCTATAGGAAAACTATTAATAGGTAAATTCAGATTCACCTACTCGTATGACACCCGAAATCTTCCTCCGTGGCTCTCTCGATATTTGCAAGAGAAACAAAATGGTTTTCTTTTTCTTTCGAATATGGTACTTTTTTACGGAGTAAGGATTTGAAAATGTGTACTCTTTTTAACCCAACCGTACTAATATGTAGTGATTTGTTTCCATGTTTAAAATCATTACTCCTCTCCGTCAAAAATTAGTATACTCGAAAAAAAAAACCTTACTCCTCCATCAAAAATTAGTATATTAAAAAAAAAAACATTTTGTTTCTCTTGCAAATACGGAGAGAACCATGGAGCAAGATTTCGGGTGTCATAGGTGAATCCGAATTTAACTTTTTTTCCTATAGGAATTTCGCGATTTCGTTATCTGGCGGTAGTTCAACAGATAAATATTTTGTCACTATATGATTTTGGTAACAAAGATGCCCCATGTTGTTGTGCACCTAATGAAAAAACAATACAGTGAATCGGAGTTTTCATGATGGACCCTCTATTTTCCCCAAGCCAAAACAAAAAATTCCAGGTTCGATGTCCGCGACTGTAGTACGAAATGGTGGGTATTTATAAGTCCAAAATAATTGATAACATGAATTGTTCGTCAAACATTTCAGTAAAGCCCTCAGAGCTTTACGTTGTCAGTCTTAGGCACGAAATAATTACATTTCGGTGTCAACCAATTTCAGCTACATTCAAACATCGTGTGTCCCTGGATTACAGAGGTACATCATCCGATCTACCAGTACATTTCAGTACGAAATAATGGGTTTATTCGTCAATCGTTTCAGTTTAATCTTCAGAGGCCTACGTACGAGAATCTCAACACGAAGTAATTGAACGTCGACGACAAACACGCCAGCTAAACCATCAACGTCACGAATTGAGCATTTCTGTTTCACAAAGTTTAGGCGTTGTACGGGGCGCCGTGGGTTTAGCGCTTGCTTGGGATTTGTACATTATTGGTTCATTCCGAGTTTTGAGAACCAAGTGTTGAACATCAAACATTTTTGGTTTCCTTTTTGGTGGTCTGTTTGGCTGCGGCTTCAATTTCGAGAGTGATTTTGTGATCTTGAAGTCGGCGTTTCTATACTAACCCTTTCGATACGGCCTGTGCGCGGTGTCTGCCTACAGCATAAGTAATGTACGAATGTGAACATGGCACCATGTCTTGAGCTGAAGTCACCGGACGGGATCATGAAAGGGTCAACGTATAGCAGACGTGCGTCGAATACCACTAGCCTTCAGGGCAGGCACCATCGGTACCCGCCCGGGCCAAGCGTCGTCTGCTCCGCCCGCTCCCCCGCACACTCTTGACCTGCCCCTCCTGATTCCACTTCCGCTCTCCTTCCACCTCACCCTGCGTAAAGGCCCGGCTAGCAGTTTACTCGCTGAACGCCGTCTGCCCCGGCCTCTCTCTCGTGAACTCCCGGTCTGCTGCTCTCCCTCTTCCCTCGTTTGCCCGTGCCTGTACCCCGCTCTGAGCGAAGATCCGTCTACAACAGTGGGATACCGGGTATAGTGCACATGCTTCCGCTTCTATGTTTTGGCACTTGGCAAAGAAGGTGTACGCTGAACCCGTTTACCGTAGGATACTGATATGAAGAAGATACACGCTTCCTGCCTTCGTTCGTTCCTTCGTTCGTTCCTTCCTTCCTCCCTTCCTCCCTCCCTTCCTTCCTTCCTTCCTTCTTTCCTTCCTTCCTTCCTTCCTTCCTTCCTTCCTTCCTTCCTTCCTTCCTTCCTTCCTTCCTTCCTTCCTTCCTTCCTTCTTTCCTTCCTTCCTTCCATGTAACGGATGAGCGATTGCCCCCGCGTATGGTCAACGTCCTCTTGGTGTAAATGCCGTGCAGGGGGGGGCATGCCCATCGTAACACGCGGTTTGCATCCGTTATCGTCATCACCGTGCTGTTGTAGTAGTATGATACGCATGGGCTAAATCTAAAGTCGTTCCAAATCTATGGGCTATGACCCTCCAAAAAAAGTTTTTGGAGGGTCACAGCCCATAGTTCCAAATGCACTGTGCTTTGTATAGGCAGAAGCAGGGACAATGGGAGGCGAGAGCTCAAGGAAACTGGCTACCTTGGCCGGAGTCCACTTTATCGAATTTATTTTCGAATTCAAGAATACACTTGTTCATGAGGCTTGCACGATCTATTGCGGTCGGCGATGGCCATCGATGGGCACGGCTCACAACCTACTGAGTGTGGTGGACAGCGGATATCGAAGAATAGTTTGCACAACATCTTGCGGCTGGCAATGACCAACCAAAGACACGGTTCAAAATGTATTGTCGCGTGGACACTTTCTATCGATCGGCTATTGTCACGAATAAGACAATAGCTACCAAGGTTTTACTCGTCTACTGTCGCTGACAAGATCTATCGATAAACATGCCCCACAGGCTATTGTAGCCGACCATACAGGTATCGATATATTTTTCCTCTCGTCTTGGTCTATGCAATAGACTGTTGTTTGAGTCTTTTGCCCTGGATGTGATACACTGTACTGTAGTCTGAAGTGAAAATTGATGTCCGTGACGGAAATAACGAACTGTTACTATTACTGTAGTACAGCACTGACTGTAGTACGCGCTACATCGCAGGTATGGTGTGATAAAGCTCTCACGCCTTTATCCAATATGCTCATTTGCCCGGGACGACTCGATATCTCCTGGCCGTAACGCTATACCAGTATACCGAAGCAATGCCGTCTATGGCGGTCCAGCACACTAGACGATCCGGCATGCCAGGACTACTTTCTTGTCGGAAAGGTGTATAGCACCAAAATATTCGAATCCGGGATTTTTTATCGTGAAATCAGGCGTCTACTTCCTCCACGCTCGTTTGCTTGAGTAACGAGAACGGTCTATATGGGTTTCGAGGCAGAGACGCCACCTAGCGCGAGCTCTCGGGGAGAAAATAGTTTTACCCACATCGAATTGAGATTTCCCTCTACCGCCAACCGGCATACAACATTGTTTTTGGGCACGATGATGTGTGCTCTCTTTCGAAATACACCGTCATGTGTATGACACGGCGAAAACGCACAATTTTGACCCGCACGGAACAACGATGCTGGGCCGCCCAAGCTACGGCAGCGATGCACCTATAATTTTCTGAACGCTCTCCGCTCGAGGTGTTCCACACCTCACCCGAACCTGACTTCGAGAAAAACACAAATGTGTTGGAGTAACCCCCGGGGAACAACACCCTGGGCCTGAGAGCAGGGGCACCGACGAAAACAAGTGTGCACCACCAACTTGTGTTGTGACGCATGCTACTGTAGCCTGCATGCAGGTGTACCATGTTGTTTATGAGAGTGGCCACTTGAGGGGCTTTATACCTCGCCCAAACAAACTCATTTTTGATGGAAATATAAGTGCTACGACCCCGATGGAAAAAGATCGTCGCCTATGTAACTATACAACGAAAACTATTGCAACAACACAAACAATGGAAGTTCCGATGACGATTTTTGGTTCAAAAGGAGCCCTCGTCATTTGGAAAACGTGTAAGCCGAAACGTGTCACCTCCCCTACCGTAGCACGCCCCCCTGTCACAGAAACAACCTACTCGGTGTCCACCAAAGCCATTACGGTGCATGCCAAGACATGGGAAACCCACGCCGACAGACCCTACCGGGCCCAACGAACAAACTGTTACTCAATACAAATGATTCAAAGTACACACCGCACAGTAGTAACACAACATAAAGAGTACGGGTTCTGGGCCACCGTCAGTCTCGACGAAGACCGATAACACAGCACACACACCCTCGTGGGGCAGAAGGAAGAGAGAGAGAAATGCCATACCCAGACTACTGTGCCGATTCCACAACAGACACTGGCACTGTAGAGCCCATCCTCCAAAAGTTTGGGGACACCCGCTCTTCCCTTGCGGGAATCCATCTCCACGCGGAAAACTCCTGTGGACGAGCTCGTTGCACCGTGGCAACGACCCGTGCCACGATAGAGGATGTACCTTTAAGAGAAACTATTTTCTGAATGACAGTGATCCTTGACCCAATATCGTCTGAACATCATTCTTGTTCGGCGTTATTATCCTATGTATACCAGGCATGTGCATGGGATGGCTCATCGGGTTGCACTTTCCATATTTGGCAAAGTCAGTTCCTGGGCGAGTAATGAGCCCCTCAAGTTAGGAGCCCTGGAAAAAATGAGGTGTCCCTCTACCGTAGCATGCCTCGCCACGTCGTTCTAGAGCACAGGATGTGCACCCCGATCCGAGGTTTTCCCGGTGCGGTGTGTCCGCCTGACCTGCGCCAGAGACCATGCCACCGCGGGGTGGTCCCTCTGTGGGTGTTTGGGAGAGGGTGTACTGCAGTGTCGAGCCATCTGCCCGTATGTCATCGACATCCCACCAAGAGGAATAGCAGCAACGTTGCGCTGTAGTCCCCCACGCTTTAATGAGGACTGGTACCGCCCAGTCGGTGTATTACTCGGCGACTGGCCAAACGAAACGCACGAAACGCAAGGCGACAAAGCAAAGTGGGCTGAATGATGAGTACAGTTGTACCAATTGGGACGTATCAAATGATGAACGTTTTAGGTTTTATATGCCCCGACCTTCGGTCTGCCTACGAAATGACGTCATGGATACTGTACAACACCGTCGTAGGGTACGTTGGTCAAAGGGGCTACCGAAAACAAGCATCGGTGTTTACGGGCATGCTATTAATAGAGTACGACCGTGACGTGTGCTACGGTAGAGGTAGCACTTTTGAACTGAATCGTTTTCTGAACGATCGGGCTCCTTAACCCAAATTCGTCGGACTTTCATTTTTGTGACGAATAATGTTTCAGAAAATACTTGGGTCGTGAGATTTCGCATCTGGTAGGACTTTCATTTTCTTCCAAAATATTGTTTTCGGTGAGGTATGAAGCTCCTTAAGTGAGGAGCTCAGAAAATACATGGTTCATCTCTATCGTAGCATGCGTCCATACGCAATCGGTTGGGCTCGGTATCGCTGGCGCATTGCGACCACTTTATTCAAAGTTTCCAACATTTCGGCAGTTTTGTCGGGGGTTCTTTGACTGGTAGTTATCCTGGACTCGATGCACGACAGGGGAGCAGCAGTCGCCGCCGGAAGCTCACCACAAGTGTAGCCAGCCATTCCACTCTGGCAGGTGAGTTCATCGTCGCAGAAGACCGCTTCTGCGGGGGTGCACTCTGCGCGGCACACGATTAAGAAAAGGGACAGACCAATTATTAATAGAAATTTGTGGGTTTTCCTATAACACCGGGCCTAGCGCCCCATACAGCGGCGATACGAATGCATATGGTACCAGGACGCATGCTACGATAGAGGTGCACCTGCATACAGTGCATTTTTCACTTGAGGAGCTCTATGCCTCTATACCTGCAGCAGTCTAAACACTGATTTTGGAGGAAACATAAATGTGCTACCGGATTATGAATCCCCATGACCTAATTATTCTATGAAAACTATTGCAACACGACAATGAAGTCCGAGGATTTCGGGTTGCCCAAGTGGGTACGAACTACCGTGTGATCGATAGCGGTGATTTTGTTTTAATGCGGGCGTCATTCCGATGTGCAGAAGTTAGCATTGTTTTTTTACTTTTTTACGATAGAGACCCCTGTGTTTAATAACCTCACCGCACGTGCCATCCCTGGCGTCTTCGGAGTCGAGGAAGACGGACGAGACAGTGCTGTTCATAACGACACAGCAGGCGCGGGAGGAGGGGGGGGGGTATGGTTATGTAGCGTTTTGAGGAAGATGACATAGCGTCACATGGGATATCAAAATGTTGGTGTTTTGTACATACATTTCCGGTTAAACTATTTTCAACGTGCGTGAAAGGTTCAATAAGAGTTGGGACACACCGGTAAGCATTAGGATTTGTTTCAAAGACAGCATGGAGCGAACTCGAGCGAAGAATAGCTACTATTGTAGAGCTCAACTGGCGTCACTGCAACTTATCGGCAAGCGGCCCTGCTGGATCAAGCATCTTCAGACCATTACACAAGAAAATGTGGCGACGGCCGCGATCGTGCGGGGCCTACAACGCCTGGGGGAAGACGTACGTACCTGGGAGGGAGGCATTGTAGCTCTGGGTTGTCTTCAATATCCCTGTAGGTCGACGCATCAGACGTGCAAAAGCGCCACGGGGAAAGGGCGCATGACTTTAGTGACACGGTAGGCCATGCTATAAGTTTGCAGCACATTCATGGGGCGTTGTTCAACGGGCGACGTTGACTCTACGAATATATGTTGAGCTGCATGCAGTATGTATCTTATTAACTGAAGGTGCTAAGCACAGGGTACCCGGACCATGAATGCCTGTTCTCGGTTTCGTCACTGTTAACCTTTCCATACGCCGGACAGCATTGGAGCCGGTAACTCACAGTCTGCGGAGTTTTACCAAAGTAGAGAAGATACCAGCAGGCAGGGTGGTCAAGCTGCATCCGTTAATTGTCCTGGTAGACACGACAAACAGCAACGACAACGAAAACGGAGGACCGTTCACTCCCAAAACACTGAAAACAAAAATCAACCCCCGCCATGACGAGCTGCACGCAGGCCAGGCCGCAGTTCTTGCGCGTTTTGCATATAGCGTACGTCGATAGAGAATGGAGGTGGGGAAACACTTCCTTTTTCGAAGATGAACGTTCGTTCACAACACGACAGCAACATGTTTGGGTTGCATGCTCGACCGTGGCAAGAGGAGCGATGAATCACACGACCAAACGATCGAGTAATCACACGAAGCAGGGGGCGAAGGAAACCTCAACAGCAAGTTTAGAGGCAGATAATCGCCCCGGCCCAGTCGCAATCAAGTGCAGGCGCGCACAGGGCTGCACTCACGCAATACACACTTCGAGACGCTGTTTGAAGGCGAGACAACGCAACAGCACTGGAGGGAAGAGGAGCGTAAAGCCAAATAGGAGACGCGTGCCACACATAAGGGGTGCATCTGCAATTTTCGGAGGCTTCTCGCTTGGACGATCTGTGCGTGTCACCTCAATACAACCTTTAAAGTTTGTGTGTGGAAATACATAATCTAGCTGAAAGTGGGAGATGGCTGCCAGAAACAAACTCCGAGGAATCTCAATCGAGGGGTCCTGAGGTTCGGTCGAGACCTGTATCAGCAAGAACAAGTTATGAACACAGTTAAGGTTGAGCGTCTGCTCGCTACTTCGGGTCTCAGCTGAACCAACGCCGAAAGAAGTTAATCATCGAGATGGTTGACAACTAACAGTAGACGCGTGCTACGGTAGAGGTAGCACGTTTTGGCTGAATCGTTTTCTGAACGATCGGGCTCCTCAACCCAAATCCGTCGTTTTTTTCATTTTTGTGACGAATAATGTTTCAGAATATACTTCGGTCATGAGATTTCTCATCCGGCAGCACTTTTATTTTACTATAAAATCATTTTTTTGGTGAGGTATATGACGCTCTTTAAGTGAGGAGCTCAGAAACATCATGGTAAACCTCTACCGTAGCATGCGTCAATACCTATGGGTCCTGTTGAACTTGAAGTTCATCATCGAGATGGTTGACAACTAACAACACCTATGGGTACTGTTGAACTTGGATCAGACTCAACAAATATAGCGGTTTATGTCTCGAGATTATTCCGCTTCTTTGCATTGCCGCCAAAACGTCAGGCTCTTTTTCCTCTACAAGGAAGAGCTGTATATGGTCAGAATCGGACGCTCCATTTCCCGAAAAGAGACCGTGCACGCTGGATAAACCAGATGGGAAATCCCATGATCTACAGCAGGCTTACACCGAGAACTATTGCCAAAACGGACGATAAGGCACGCCTCATTGGTCGGCTCTTCAGTTTGAGAAGGCCTCATCAGTCACAAATATTAAGCATTTTGCCGCAGAAGGCAAAAACAAAAACGTGCTACCCCTGTCGCAGGACCCATCACGACAAAACACCAGATATGCGCCTACAATGTCAAAACCAACTCACAGTACTTCCAGGTTCACGAACTCCGCGAATACGTCTGCGGGGAGCTCGACATCGTTGAAGTCCAGGTACCTGATCGAGGTAAAAACAAGGATGGTTGCTCAAAGGAACCTCAAGTTGCAACAGTCGATGGCTCGATAGTCCAGCGACAAATAACGGCGGGTAAAATATGGCCGAACATCTGGTTCATGCCCCCGACAAACACAGCATGTCGTTGAGACGCGCCGCGTTGTCAATCGGTAACCAACCATCGGGGTTCTTCGTTCCCTACACAGTGTGGAAGGTTGCAAGGTGCACGCCTGGCGTACACCGGCTGCTTGATTCACGACCAGGTGTAGCGCCTCAACTATAGCCGTCATCGGTGCCAGGAAATCGCTTCCATGAATCGCCCTACGCACGCGACGAAATTTACGGATACCTTCTTCGCGGATCCCGATGCGCCAACGAAAAAGCCAGTGTACAAAGCCATGGATATCCCAAGGTCACACGCCAATTCACTACGCTAACTTCAAAGAACGCGTAGGGCGCAATACTGTAGGCTATTAGATGTTAAGTTTTATTACCGCAGAGCGGCAAATTGGTTGATGTTTCGTTGAGAACGCCTTCAGAACCAACCAGAATGTGAGGCAGATGCTTTGTTGCACGTTCACACCAGCGCAACGCGGCATGCAGGGGCGCTGAAGCCTCGGGGTTGGTATGTTCAGCCTGTGGCAAACTCGCGTGCGGGTAATCAAGACTTCCTCTACCCAAGACTGGGACACGGCAATGCCCGGGGAGACTCACAACACGCGAAGCTCCGGCAGTCCCGACAGCCATGTTTCTACGGTCGTGAGGGCGTTGGCAGTCAGCTCCCTGTCATGGCGCACGATGCGAACAGGCAACACGATAGATCACAGTTTCGTAAGGTTAGCGTGGAAATAACCTAGACTGGAATAGGTATGTTTGTCAATTAATCCGAGGTTAGGAAAACACTAATGCTTTTCACCGCAGGCCATATCAGCAATTTCCGCCAGCACACACCCACAAGCGAAAACACGGTCAATTGGATATTGTGAGTTGTGCACTGTACGAAGGACATGTTGTAAGATATATCCAGAACTGGACCATCAAACCCAATACAAGTGGTCTATATATACAGTTTACGGAAAGATCCGTCATGAGAATTAATAAAGTCTCTACCATCCGACCGATACGGTTTGCGAGAAACGCATGTTGGCGCGGCACCGTCGGCATGATTGTGCCGGAACCTCGATTATTTAAAGGCCTTCCAAACGGTTACCTTCAATGGTGTGCACGCTAAGCACAGCAAGGTGTAGTCAAGGCAACAAATGCAGCTTGTCATCAGGCGTGCAAGACACAATACCCAGCCAAGGCGATTGTGCGACATGTTGATGTGCGCTCCCGATTGAACTCACAGGGTATCCAACGCCGTGTTATCCGAAAAGATTCCATCGGGCAAGCTCCTCACTCCGTTCAAGGCTAAGCTCCTGGCGAACCATGGCATCAAAACATCCCGCAACAAAGAGGACGAGAAGAAAAATGCGCAGGCTATCAGCAGCGTCACGATATCGAAAGGAACGTCGCACCCACGCGGGTGGCCCAGCTGACCATGCTGGACAAATGTGTGGAAGCGACTGGTGCTACGGTAGGGGGATCATGTGTAGGTGCTTGTTTTCCACCTGCACAGAGCCTATCGGCCGAGTGACTGCTTCACTGCGTTGTACTCATAACTTTTTTTTTCATTTTTTGTTTGTTCTATATGCATCGCTATTGGAGGTTTCGTTACGTAAAGCGAACCAACTATGTTTAGGTCCAATGCTTTAGGTCCAATTTTCAGTCTGATACGGAACCGCTCGTTGTCCGAGTGGCCAAAATCCAGTAGTGAAAATGTGGGTGCCCATCCTATCGTAGCACCAGTCACGCAAACAAACGGACCCCATATACGAAGAATCATACCAGTAGACATGTCTGCTGCATGGTGACGTCAACGATGGATTTCGGTACACAACAGTAGTAAAGGGTCGGCATATACTTCCGTTTTGTGTACCCGCCGAACGAGTAGGATGTCAACTGGAGCGCAAGGGGTACGAGACCGACCGGGTCCACCCCAGAGCTGTGTACCCGAAACGAGCCGCCGAACAACCGCTCGCTGTCGCATGCTACGGCAGAGGTGCACCATGTATTTTCTGAGCTCCTCACTTCAGGAGCTCCATACGTCTCCCGAAATATATATTTTTGAGGAAAAATAAAAGTGCTACCCGATGACCAATCTCATGACCTAATTATACTAATTACAGTATGAAATGTGCGACGATTTTGGGTCAACAAGCTCGATCATTCAGAAAACGTTTCAGCCAAAAAGTGTCACTGGGACTACATCTATCGTAGCACACGTCCGCTGTGGTATCGAACCCCACTTCACACTTCGTAAGTCGCACCAAAAATCTTGAACCGAACGGCATCATGAATGCGGAATAGACAGCTCGGTTCGAACTTTCGAAGCACCGCACTTCTACTGCAGGACGGGTATCATGGTATCACCATCGACGTTGTTAGGGTTCATACTGAAATATTTGCAGCATCATTGATCTCCATCGCCATGAATGTCGCAAAAGGGGTTGCCTGGCAGGAGGCGTTTTTAATCACACGTGCTGTGACAGGGGCCCATGGCCTTCACCAAACACGGCGTGCATGGACAAGACAGCGTAGAATACTCACAGGCGTTCCAGCTTCGTGAGGCCGGCGAACAGTCCATCGGGTACGATCCGCACGCCAGCTTCGCTGATGCCCCTGGATCGACCAAGCATCGCCACCCACGGGTACAACGATCAAACAAAACGAGGTCGGTGGGGCGGCACAACAGTGTTCGTCATGCGCCGCAGTGAGAAACAGAGCGCTCGCTATTGCAGCAGCAGCAGCAGCAGCAGCAGCAGCAGCAGCAATGACTCCAATAGCGTGATGGCGTCACTGTCGCGCGAGGGCAGCAACAACCGCAGTTGCCACAAGTGAGTGGCATCACCCAACAATGAAAGAAACTATAAAAAAAAAACGACCTCGAAGGCTTTCTCCATAGGAAAGTATTCGTGCGGCAATGCGAAACGGTCAGCCACACGAGCCTTGGTCCAGCAAGGCGTTGCGTTCGGCTCCAAAAGGTAGGGCTGAAATGGAGTCCCTCCACTATCGTAAAAGGAACCATGGACGCATGCTACGGTAGAGGTGCACCTGCATACAGGACATTTTCTGAGGCTGGTGTGGTCACTTGATGAGCTCTATACCCAAGCTATACCCTACCCAAAAACTGCTTCTTTTTTTTTGGGGGGGGGGAGTACTACCCTATCAGACCCTATGAACAGTCCCGCGGCGTTACGTTAAAAAAAAAACGAAAAATAGGCAACCCAAGAACGAAAGTCCGACGAGTTTGGGTTAAGGTGACCTGTCATTCCAAAAACAAATCAGCCAAAATCTGATACCTACCTCTATCGTAGCACGTGTCACTGGCAGTATACTACTGCTGCAGTGGCCCCTATGGAATCGTGCATCGGGTTTCCCTAAATGTATCTATCAAAAAGTTGGCGTTTCGAAAGGGGGGACTTGGCATAGAGCTAGCTCCTGGTGGTGTGGGAGCCTCTCGTGAAACGTTGGGTGGATCTCTACAGCAACACTCACAATCTAGTTAGCTCCGTGAGGCCGTCAAACAACCCCACCAGGCTGGTCAGGTCCGGCAGGTCGTTCCTGCCAAGGGACCTGAAGGATTTGCAGTGCACAGACAAGAGGGCGAAGATATTTTTATGCACGGACGCCTATCGAAGCACATTGGGAGCTCTAGATTCTTGAGACTCGCTGACCACGAGCTTACCACTTAGGGTAGGCACCATTCCTGACGGGCGGCAAGTTCGGGGGGGGGGGGGTTAAGTACGGTATACCGTAAATTGGTATTTTACAGCAGAAGTGTTTGTGTCGTGCTCTTCCGTGGCAAGCGCGAGAGCGTGAATAAAGACATTCCGTGACAATCAACGAGCTATGGGGATACCGAACCCTGTGCGAGATAACAATCAAAGTGTATGCCAAGTGTATGCCGGAGGGGGGGGGGGGCACTCGCAACCACGTATTGCTCAGACACGGGCGATCGAGCTGTAAGTTCATGCGAGCTGAACTGGGCGCTTCGGAGCATATGACATAATTTGGTGTTTATCTGGAAAACTTACCATACGTACAAGAGCAATCCCACGGTAGGGGTACCACTTTTTGGCTTAATATTTTCTGACCGACTGAGCTCCTCACGTGAGTAACCACCGGATACTAATATATATTTACTGGTACGTTTGTTTTGGGACTACCGCATTGGAAGGTTTGATCGGGTTGCGCGAACGAATGTCTCCGAGGTCATGTTTCGGGTGAGATACTGAGCTCCTCATGTGAGGAGCTCAGAAAATTATGATACGCCCCTACCGTGGGATGAGTCACAACATCGTACGTTCTCAAATACAATGTGCATACCGGGTGCAGTCATGCTGGGCCGTTTACTCGCACGCTATCGAAAACACCTAAAGCCGGAATACATGTACAGAGCGCATAGGGCAGCAATCCCGCGCACGCATGTCGAGTGATCTTTAGCGCGGGTGTCATAGCGCCATGCAGATGGCACACACATTCTTGACAATACCTTCGTGGACAGCCGGGCGGCCCTTCGAGTGTCAAAGATGGGCCACTTCTGCAACTGTCATCGAGACAGCGCGGCGACCACAACACGTGTTCAAACTTCGTAGGACACAAAGCCAACACACCAGGAACAAAAAACAGGAAACTGCCTGCACCACTTCGACACAAATGGCGTAGACATCACACTAACTAAACATTTTTTTTAAAGCAAACAATCACAAACCTCGCACGCATGTGATTCAAAGAGTATGAGCTCTTCATACAATAGCAGGGTTTCCTACTCAGACGCCTGCTACGGTACAGGTAGCACTTTTTGGCTGAATCAATTCCTGAACTGTCGGGCTTCTTAACCCAAATTCGTCGGACTTTCATTTTTGTGACGAATAATGTTTCAGAGTATACTTCGTTCATGAGATTTCTCATCCGGCAGCACTTTTTTTTTCCTCCAAAACATTTTTTTCGGTGAGGTAGGACGCTCCTTAAGTGGGGCGCTCAAGAAAAAACATGGTGCACCTCTATCGTAGCATGTGTCCTCACACAGCATCTACCTCCATTAGAGGCGAACTCACAGGTCTTGCAGCAGGGGAGTCCCCGAAAAGAGACCCACGGGCAGGGTCTCGGGCGTCAGCTCGTTGTTGTAGAGATCCCTGGGTCATGCAACGTCACAGCCGGAGCGGAGGTTTTGAACAAGGGCGAGGGCTCTCGCTATTGTCATGTACATATGTGATAGTAGAGATGACGAGGTCATGCGAGAGGGGGCAGGCGGGCGATGATGCGTGCTCTGGTAGAGGTAAATAGTTCGGCGAGAAGGTGCTACCCCGCCCGCGGGCCCGACATCCAGCAGCGTTCGAATTTCACGCCCGGTGAAGACGCAGAGACACTCAGTGGCAGCCCCCCGCACGGGTGTGAAATACTTGTGCGTTTGCTGGAATTTCTGAATCGTTTGTCGTGGCCCTAGTCTGCCCACCAACACATCATCACAGCTAAAGGGGCTGTACACTGTGGTATCCTGGTACTCAGCAGTCGGTCCCCGTGTGTCTGGACGTTTCTCTCCCAATGCCTGCCTACTTGCTTGCTTGCTTGCCTTCAGTGGTACCAAGGGCTGCCCTACATCGCCTTCAGGAGCGCTTACGTCTACAGTAGAGAGTCGATGAACAGGTTATTCAGAATCGGCCGGCGGCCGAGAAGCCCCCTGCACAGCGAGCAGGTTTCGCTTCACCTCTGCCTTCGTACTTACAGTGTCTTGAGGCTCGCAAGGTCGGAAAATATCCCCTCGGGCAAGCTAGCCAGCTTATTGAAATCGATGTCGCTGGACGAATGCGACAACACCGTACCACACACGCGACAAACAAACATCAACACGAGTGGTGTCAATAACAGGCACGATCAGAGGTCAGAACGTGGCAGTGTACAACGAAGTCAAGCACTGGCCTTGACGGTGGGGTTCATTCCTCCCGTTTCGAGCTGCTGGTACAACTTCGCGGTTGCGACGCGGTTGCGGAAACTTGCACGAGTAGTGTTCTCGTACTCCACAATGGCGGTGTCGCCTGCCTGGCTCTATGGTGACTCTCTAAGAACAATCGCCCGTGTTGGTGCCAAAAATGCTCTTGTGGAAGGTCGTACAATGAAACTCCGAGTGTATGCGAATGTTTGGTGAAAACGCGTACATTGCAAAGTGCACACACACAGTTAGACGCGAGCCGCGACAGAGGTAGCGCATTTTGGCGGCGGGAAAAAAAAATAGTAATGATGGGGTTCCCTTAACCCGAAATCATAGGAATGTAATCATTGTGTTGCCAATTGTTTTTGTCCTTTTCTAGTTGAGACTCCATGGGATTGTTCATCGGGCATGATAGTATCAATAGCACTTGCATTTTCCTCAAAGCTTATTTTTTGGAGTGAGGTATAGAGCTCCTATACTATAATCAAGATAATCAAGTGACCATACCACCATCAGAAAATGTACTGTACGCAGGTGCACCCTCTACCGTAGCATGCGTCAGTAACCGAATACAGTTTCACCCCCCACTCACAACTCCTCGAGCTTCGTGAGACCATCGAACAACCCCTCCGGCAAGGCCACTAGATTGCCGCGGTGCAGGTCCCTGGTGCAAGAACGCGCCACAACACATCGGCAGGGGACAGAGGGAAATATCAAGAGGGCGCCATAAAATGTTCCATTGTGTACGTCGACAAAATCTAGAGGGCGCCATAAAATGTTGCATTGTGTACGTCGACAGAAGGCATGTGCCCATGTCGCCTCCAAAGAACAAAAACACAGCTCGAGGCGGGGGCAAGGTCCCGATAGAGTTTGGCTTGCATTGTTTTGGGCCGCGGCATACGAATATGCCCGTGGTTACATTGTAGCAGGGAGCCAGAAATATCTAAATCAAGCGGTCGCCCGCACTTCTCCTCATCTCCACACAAGAAAGCCGTTTGCATGAAACGCAGGTATTGACGAGCCATACTCGGACTACGGCGAGGTACAACGCATGAGCTACATTCGAAGAGCTACTACACGATAAGAGTTCAGACCTATGCTAAACGGTTGCAGGCCGTGTCCGACATTGTACGTGCGAAACTGGCTAAGGTACAACCACTACGTTAGTTGGCGCTGTGAACGAACGACGCATGCTACGGTAGAGGTGCACCATTGTTTTTCTAAGGTTGGTCACGTAAACGACTCTCTATATCTCTCACCCGACAACTGATGTTGGAGGAAACCAAATACTCCCCGATGAAATATCCCATTCTCTTTAAGTATGAAAAACGAAGCAAACATACTGCAACACAAGAACTAATTTCCAAGGATTTCGGGATAAGGATGCCCGTCATCCCGGAAAGATTTCAGCCAAAAAAAGGTATACCTTGCTACCTCTATCGTGGCACACGTCAAACGCCAATGTCTTAACAGTGGGATTTTTCTTGCCGCAGCTCGGGCTACGTGGCGACTTGCTTCAGATGTGAATGGGGTACTCACAAGAGCGTCAGCTCGGACAGGCCGGTAAATATCCCTTCCGGGTATGACGATATGCCGAGGTTGTCGTCGAGAAGTCTGAAAGCCGACGCGGCGGCGGTGGAACGAACGAGGAAGGCACACAACACGCAAACGGTGTCAGCCCAAACAATTATTGGAACGAGACGAAAGCGTACACCAGTTGGATGGAGCGCGTGTATAGTATAGCCCTTGGACTGTCTACAGGGGGCCCTTGCAGTCTCCCCCTTGGGCTGAAGATGTCGCGTGTCAGCACAAACAAAATAGGATAGAGACGAAGGCGTACGGTTAAGACGAGTGCATGCGCGGTACATACAGAGGAGGAGTGCCCACAGGACTCATTGCAATGCCCCCCGTTAAGGCAGACAGATCGCGATGGTGTTTCTCCCGACAAACCCCCGATATACATCTTGCAGGAGTTGCGGCATACCGGCAGTTACCGGTACCTCACGTCGGTGGTGGCAGGTTACTCGGAACGTTGCGATGATACCTGTTTCGGTTTGTACCTGCAACCCTTTGGTAACCAGAGAGCGCTCACAGGTATGGTACTTCGTATATACGTACCTGGTATATTTGAAAAATAACAGGAACTTTGAATTTCACACCAGTCGCAGTGATCACAGCTCACAGCGGAACACAGCGCACATGTTACTCCGGATATGGTTGAGCCCCAGTCCCCCCCCCCCCCCGTCTTCCCCAGGGATGGTCCAACCCCACCGCACATGAGGCTTGGCCGTATACAGATGCTTAATAAGGCTGCGTTTAGGTCATTACAGGAAATAAGTTGCTTGCGTCCCTGTATGTTTTACAGTACATGTCACACGCAGCCCGGGTATGTACGTAGTCATACCGCCGCGCGAGGCACTCACAGTCTTTCGATGTTGGGTTTCCCGAACTCCTCGAAGCATGCTGGCAAGAAGGGGACGTCTTCGTCCGTGAGGTCGCATTGGCTTAATCCTCTGCGGATGGGGGCAGTGGTGGGAGTTGCGCGGGACGACCCATGCAAACAGCTCGTCTAGATGGTCGTTTACCACTCTGCACGCCAGATGCGGATGACTTCTTTCGCTACGTGTATCCTATGTTTGAGTACAAACGGCCCGTGCCACTGTTTTCACGAAGGCCTCACATGAAGATGGCTTCAACGATAGCTTCAAAACCCGTCCACACACGTCGTCCCCAGGAAAGGATTCGTTTGCCATCAATGGTGCACTGCTTAATATTTTGGCCCTTTGGAAATCGTGGGTACTCATCCGCCGGGCTATTTGGCCGCATATTGTGTCTACAATACCGTCGTAGTACATACGCTACGGCGATTAAGCTACAAGCTACAGCAGTGGTGGAAGCTTACTGGCTGGCAGGATATATATACAACTCCACCACGAATGTTGGTACCATCGAACGACGTGGATACCATACGGCCTAGACTACAGGAACTCGAGGCCCCCTTGCGATATCCGTAAAATGCGTTGACAAGGCACACCGACGTAGCGACGCGTGCTACGGTAGAGGTATACCTTATTTTGGCTGAATCGTTTTCTGAACGATCGGGCCTCCTCAACCCAAATCCGTAAAAACTTTCATGCTTGTGACGAAATAGGTTTCAGGATATACTTCGGGTCGTGTGATTTCTCATCCGGCAGCACTTTTATTTTCCTCCAGAATCATTTTTTCGGTGAGGTATGGCGCTCCTTAAGTGAGGAACTCAGCAAAAACATGGTGCACCTCTATCGTAGCATGCGTCTAACATTTCATCCATGAACGCAGAACCTTCACTTCACTTCTCGGGCGGGTCGACGGTAAGAGAGGGTATCGGTTAATTGACAAAACCCAGTACACGATGCACAAATGGTTTACCCTCATGGCGTGAATAAACAAACGCGAGCCGTATTGCGCAGAGGCGTGTGTCATGTCTCACAGAGTTGGGTCTCCCGAAAACGCGCACTTGTAACCGTCGCTCGTAGGATCGAGGCACGAGTTGCTGCTGCTGCTGCCGACCACTGAATGTTAAATTACAGGAGTGGAAAACAAGCGTAGGGAGGAAGAGGTAGGGGTCTGTAAGCTCACATTGCGCATGGTGGGTACTACACTAGACTACCTTGGCACCGCAGAAACGATCAAATGGCACCAGATCGACAAAAAGAGTCCCATTGGGCGCAATTGCGCACCGTAGTGTTTAAACTCAAGGGATTGTATACGGCACAGAATATTGCACCTGTAGTTTACGTATCATACCATGGATGGCAAGTATTGTAGCGAGAAATGGCTGCACGACAACGTCGCCGAGTGCCGCTTACCCTTAACTGGACGTACGTACGTCTTTATCCAGTTAAAAAGGGCTAGTACGATATCACAAGCGTCGTACTGGGGATTGGGGTTCCCCCGATCACACGCCCCGACTGAATGTTCACGAAACTGACGTACAGCCTTCTGATGTCTCAGTTGAAATAGAATCAGTCGTGGACGCGTGCTACGGTAGAGGTAGCACTTTTCGGCTGGCTCGGTTTCTGAACGATCGGGCTCCTTAACCCAAGTTCGACGGACTTTCGTTTTTGTGACAACTAATGTTTCAGAATATCCTTCGGCCAAGCGATTTATCATCCGGCAGCACTTTTGTTTTCCTCCAACATCATTTTTTCGGTGAGGTATGACGCTCCTTAAGTGAGGAGCTCAGAAAAAAATCATGGTGCACCTCTATCGTAGCATGCGTCCGTGGATGTTTCAAAGACATATAAATATCCACCATATAAAACACGTGCGACTCTTCTTGAAGCTACGTAGCATCCAGATGATCCAGAAAAGGTGGTGTCAAGAGTCGGAAATCCGGAGCAAACGTCAGCGACGCCCCAACTATCGAAGCATTTATGGCACACCTCATTCCATAGGAAACCCCGTGTACTGGTGTGGTGCGTACCTTCATCAGGGCATTGGTCTTCGCACGCTTCACTGGCGTCATAGCTCGAACACGCGCTCCCAAAGGTCTCGCAGGTGGTAGCAACGGATGCAGCAGCTGCGGTGCTAAGCGGAGAGCCGAAGTCGACCAAGTCGCAAATGGAAGACACGCCTGCGCACAGTGAAACCCACGCGTCTTCACACTCGGTGCAGTCGTCGAAGTCGAGGCGACGGGGCCCAATCGTGGCCGCGTCATTTTCCTCTTCGGCAAGGACTCGCCTGGTGGATGGCGTCAGTCGCACGCTCTCCAGGTTGTCGCTGGCGTCGTAGAGCACCTTTAGGGTAGTTGTGGGCGTAGCGAGGGAAAACGTTTTCTTCTTCGTGAACGGAACTATGGGATGCCGTATTGATACTACTTGAGCAGTACAGTAACTCGCTGTAGTCATGGCATCGTGGAAATAAGTAAACAAGTCACATACAGTCCCACTCACTCGCTGTATCATGAAGTGCATACAGAAGCACATGTGTGCACAGACCGCAATACACTATTTATATCTACGTTTGCGTCAGGCATGACCATCGTGGAGATTAGACACGACTCGCCATCTGCTACTGCTGTAATATCGTGAAGGGCATAAGTTCGTTAGAAGAGATAAAACACTACAGGGAAGGTGTCCCCCAGTAAGGCGGTGGTGTGCCATCCGTAGAGCAATATGACCGCCTTATAAAGGGAAGGCGCCTTATTCACTCCAGGTTATGAGTGGCATTCACCGGCCGCGCCAAGAGATGTTGACCGCCTTGTATCGGGATACCGCCTTATCATGCCCAGACCGCCTTATTGGGGGACGGGGGACCCCAACTGTACTCTACTCCGTCAGCAGCCCTGACTAAATTGAATAGTAACCAATGAACGACAGACAGATATTCCGTACGTACGCTAGTAAAGGATTGGATGCATTCTGACTACAGTACAGTGGGGAAGGACATGAGTTTGAGGATGTGTTACTCGGGACGCTGAAAGCCGCTGGTTGCGAGGCATCTTTATGTCGTGAGTGTATCGATATTTTCGTGATGGGGCACATCATTTATTTGGGTTCATTCGTCGTTTGGTGAGACTTGTTTGGTAAGGCGCAAGCCCGCCCTTTCAAAATTGATTTGTGAGACATCGGGTAATAGGAGTAAGCCGGTCGCCCCGGTAGAATAGTGGGCAGCTTCAAAGGCTACTATCATTGGTACCCAAGATCGAATCCCGCCGTGGTGAGAGATTTTGACTTTATTTGAAAAACATGAAAGGAACCAATTGCTGAGAGCGCCTTCGTGGCGTGGGTAGGCGGAATCCGACGCAAGTCGAAGAGGGAAGAAAGTGCTGAAATCATCTCGCGATAAAAAAGCAAAGCAAGAACCGTGGTGGGGGAGAAGGGAGAAGAGCCTACGTTGTGATCCGGGATCTGAGTTACGACCAGGAAGGAGAGAGAAAGGAATGGCGAAGATGATAAATGGGATGAACAAAACAAAAACAAAAAAAAAGAGGAGGCACTCCTAACGGGCACTGCATTATTGACATAAGTTTGCCAAGTATTCAAGTATATGATTGTTGGTAACTTCTCGTTTGAAGTCATTAGAATCTACAGTACTACTGCTGTTGTAGGTGCTCCTCTTCGTTACTATTATTAAATGTATGTGGAGGGTATTGTTGAAATAAGCGCTGCGCGTTGTCAAAAGGCTACAGTAATAATAAGATAATAAAAAAGAATTCATCCATATAGATAACATGACATTTACGTTAACTGGGGTCGGTCGTTACGAGCGGACCGTAAGACAGCTGTTCTTCGTGACAAAGGACCCAACTTTCGGTTGACAGCTTCGAAATAGCTTTTAGCTCTTCACGTTTTGCTGGCAGCAGCACGACTACAACTATTACTAGTCTATAGTCCGTACTTCAGTTTGTCAGCTACGACGACAACGCACGGCAGAGCATGGCTGGCATTTGAACAGCAGCAGCGCTTCGCCGCCAGCTGTTTTGCCGCAGACATCACCATACAGGTCACCAGCCAACGCTGATGATGTGCATCAGCAGCACATGATCAACAACTGCTGCGATAGCGCATGCATAAGTAATGTGGCGGGCGTGGGGGCTACGTGCAGCAACAGCAGCAGTAACGGGCGGTATAGCATCGGGCGCTTTGGTGCGCAACCATCATGACGTAGTTACTCGATAGCCGGTATTTGAACAGCACCACCTCGGAGAGGCACCTACATACAGACTATCATATTGGAGAGGTCATGATGCATAGCGGCACAACCGGCATTTTGTGAGCGTAGAGAGAGATACCATCATACAGGCTATCAGGCAGAGCTCATGGCATACTGCTGCTGCTGCTGTACTGCAGCACTGCTACTGCTGTACTGCTGCTACTACTGCTGCTGTTCTTCTGCGGGCTATGTGTAGGTATATATCTACCTTGAGGTGCGAACGCGGCATCTACTACTTACTTCGTTGTTTTGTAAGCAAAGGCAGACAGACAGCAGGACGTATGCTTACTTTCAAGCAAATCAACGCAAGACAGACTATCACAGGAAAACAAGAGCATGGGGGCAAGGAGCAGGGTCCTACCCTGGTGCTCTGCTCTCCCTGTGCCTGCTGCTGCTTGCTACTACTGCTGCTTGTTACTACTGCTGCTTGCTGCTGCTGCTGCTGCTGCTGCTCCCATGTGCTGTTGTACGAGTGTGTGTGTACGTACGTACAGAGTAGCTAGCTTTGTTCAACCGCCACGTACGACATGTAAAAAACTATTAAAAAAAAATGTTCCTGACCTACATCATACATATCGCCGCTTCCAATATTCTAAGGATATCTGAAAATTCATTTGCGCACCCAGCTGGAATAGATTGCTGTTTTTCGCACTTCCCGACTCTGCGCAAGAGGCACGCGTTTTTCAGGAAATTCACAGAAAATCCTCTGTATAATATTGCTCCTAGAAAGTAAACAAAAGTCGTACCCGTACGAAGTGCGTTCTGAGATACGAGTATCATCCAATACGTACACCGCCCCTATGTACGAGGGCAGAGTGTCTTCGTTGTGTCTTAGGGTCTGATGAAAAAACAGGTATATATTGTCGACTCGTCCCTGGACCGGCATAGACCGCAGTATATAGGTTGCCGCTCTGTATTGTTTGTTACTACTGCTCTGTTACTGCTGAGGTACTGCGTACGGGGGGGGGGCACCTTTACTACTATTCTTTTCTTGCGTCGCCCGTATTTATTTGGGCGGTTTGATGTACGAGTAGGCTATATGTTAATGTACTGTAAAATTGTTACTCATTGTGGCCACACTAATCTCCCAAACAACTGCAATCTTTGACGGACTAGTCCATACTCAACTACAAGCAAACATTGTGTTCGTTCAAGAAGCAACTCCCACCTTACAACCACTCCAAAGGAAAGTCTTGTATATATATATGTTCCTGGTTAATATGAAAACTATTAATAGCTGTTTCCACAACAACCTGGCAAAAACAGTTGTCCACAGGTATATAGTGGGAAAATATTAAACGGTTCACAACATTATTAGTATATGCAGGACACGTACAGTAGTTGCGTACTGTAGTTTCACCGGTGCTATTTATGGAACTACAACAACTACCAAAACAAGTGTCTACCGCAGGTAGCCCCGGTGGTCTAACAGGTAACCACGAAGTCGGTTAGGTTGGAGGTAGAGGGTTCGATTCTCCTTATGGAGATTTTTGTTTTCAAATGGCACCAACTGTCGAGAGCGCACGTTAAAGCGTGGGTTAGCACAATTCGACGAGAGCCAGCCGACCGTACCTGTCTTCCTCGTATATATTCACCCACATTTGCTATGGAATGTTGTTCCGGACCGCGCCAACGACTACTGTATAACTCAGACCCACTTAACCGTAATCGTATGGTATTACTCTGTACACGTATGTATATACCAAAGTTGCTCCTACTATATACTGCACTACAGTACATATATATGTGTATTGTACTTTCAGCATAATGGTATGGAAACACTCGTCATTGCTGTTTCTCCGCATCGAAATCACACCGATTAAAGTCATGTGGCCCAAACGACTAATATCACATCTGGTTGACAGGTACAGTCGGCTGGTTGACAGCCCCGGCATCTGGTGTGGCCGTCTGTCTATATTCCAGTTGCCAAAAAGTGATCGTTCGAGCATTTATAGGTACACTTAAAGCCAAAAATAGGTGACACGTAAATTGAGTAGCCGAGAATAGGTGTGCCTACGCACTTTGAGCCATTTGTAGGTACAATGGAGCGCAGACCCGATGATCAGGCGGGCCATGAAGCCGTTTCCGGTGTACATTACGCAGTGTACCTATAAATGGCTCAAATTGCGTAGGTGTACCTATATTTGGCTAGTGTACTTAATATAATAGGAAGGAGAGAGAAAGGAAGGGCGAAGATAACAAATAGGACAGGGGCGTCCAGAAAAAAAATAAAGCGACACACCACACCCCCAGAGGTCGGAATAGAAAACCGTTGCAACCGTTGTGATCACATGATAAAATAAGAAAATGGGGAAAAAAATGATCCTTATTTTCATTTTTTTTCACTTGGTTTTAGTAACCCCCCCCCCCCCTAACGAACAAAAAATTCTGTGAGATGTCGAAAAATATTTTTTCGACCACCCTCGAATAGGATGGGAATATATATACGCATACGGGATACGGGTACGAGTACGTACATCTGGACAGTTTCACCTGTCAAATCAATTCTGAATGTTTACGAAGTACAGCAGTATACATACAGGTATAATATTACAAAATTAAATTGAAATTAAAATTAAACAGTCTGAAATAAACAAATAACGTACAGATTATAGCTTAGTTTTTTTTTTTTTTTTTTTTTTTTGTTATCCTCCGGCGGATGGGTCAAAATAAAGCTTACGCCCTCCACACTTCCACGTCTCACTTCGTGCACTTCGTGTCGTGTGTCAATTAACTCCATGCTCCCTCGGAAGTATCAGCCCTTGCTGTCTACGACCTTCGGGAACTTGAGCATGTTGACCCGACCTGACCCCCGAAGGGGCCCGGTGCGGTGGGGATAGCCACCCGAAGAGTAAACTCTCCGGGTAGTGTGGAACTTGCCGCAGCTCATCCACTAACAAAAACCCAGGCCAAGAAGCCTTCCCGCCAGACTCGGATCATTTACGATCCACCCTACCCGTTTGGGCGTTGGTCCTCGGATACTATAGTGTTCAATATGTACTCATAAGGGGGACAGCATTACGTATTGGTACAAGGTTTTGTCAACTATTCAGGTATGATTGATCGTAATACATGATACAAGATTTGGAACTACTGTAGTATTGATTTTAATAATAATGTGGTCCCTTTTTTTCTATTTTTTCTTTTTTTGTCCGTCCCATTTATTGTCTTCGCCCTTCCTTTCTCTCTCCTTCCTAGTCGTAACTCAGATCCGGGGTCGCGAAGTAGGCTCTTCTCCCTCCTCCCCCGCTGCGGTTCTTCCCTTGCTTTTTATCGCGAGAAGATTTCAGCACTTTCTTCCCTCGTCAACTTTCGTCGAATTGTGCTTACCCACGCTATAGTATGCGCCCCTGGTATGGATTAATTAATTTTGACATATAATATGATACCCTGGTAGGAGGAACAAGCTACGTATTTATATGTGAAGTGAATGATACGATTGGAATCAGAAGAGCTGCACATTGTCAGATGGCAAATGGAATAATAAAATATATTATGTGTGTCCACAATAATCATAACCGTTTATGGACAAACGTTCGTAGCTGGAATGCCTGGCCCAAGGGTGAGGGTTGCAGTTAGGGCTGGGATTTATGTAGGAATACTTTGTTCGGTGTGTCTCTGTGATACAGTAGTAAGGGCTCGTTCCAGCGAAGACCATATACATACCTGGTATACGAAGTATTATACAAGTATATTATGTATTATCCCATTATCACTACTGGCACCACACGCTACCCCCCAATAATGCATGGCTTCCATACTTTCACCTGTCCGTATGGCTTGTAGAGAGGCCTTAAGGCTTGCATATGGGCGGTTCATTCAAACCATACACCGCTTGTTGTGGATTCACCCCGTCAAGGCGCACTTACTTGCTCAAAATAAAAATTCCGACAGCTCGACGCACCTGGTACCTCTCCGCCTCGCCGATTTTGATGTCCGTCACTCTAGCTGTCGAGTCTAGCATGTACAGCGAGCGCGTGCCGTCCTGGCGGAACCTGAGCCTGTAGGGCTTGTTGCGGCCGTCGTTGTACCGGACGACAGTGAACGTGATGCCACCCTCCGTCACCGACACTGTCCCCCGAGCCCCATCAGAAACGCCAACACTGCCCAGCAAAACAACTCCCAAGAGAGAGACCCGCCCCGTACTGACCATCTTCATGGCTCGTGTGGGGCTGTATGTCACCTGCTGCTTGCTGTAGATAGGAGCACCCCCCAGAGGGGGTCGGAACACGCGATTTGGAGTGTGACGAGGGGATGGGGGTCAGGGTTCTAGGTCACTAACCAGCGCGGGTACATATATATATATATGTATGTGCATTGTGGGGGACGATAGAGGTATACCTTTTTTTGGCTTAAACGTTATCTGAATGCCGGGGCACCTTAACCCAAAACCGTCGGAATTTTAATATTCCATATATATGCGAAGCATATATATATTATATATACGTATATATGTATATATGTTGCAAAACAAAAACGTTGAACGCGTATACTTAAGCCGTGGGATTGCTCATCTGGAGTACGTACGTACTGCCGTTGTTGTTGTTGTAGCACTTTTGTTTCCCTCCAAAGTTAGTGTTGTGACTACTGCAGGTATAGAGGTATTGAAGAGCTCCTCAAGTGACCGACCACCCTTAAAGGAAAACACGGTGCGCCTCTACCGCAGCACGCCCCGGGGCCTATCAGCCTATCAAGCCTATCAGCCTGTCAGTAGGCGTGATTGCCTTACAGGCAGTCGTACGACAGGCCCACGAATAAGAAATACTCTTCTACTACTAAGGGGGTCCAAAATATTTAATACCTAAGGTACACACAAAAACCTAAATACTTTCCTCTTTCGCCTGACAATATTTGGTCCTATTTTTTGCTGTGCCCCGCAATAAGAACGCTATTACGTACAGCGCCCACGTTCTTAGGGATGCTATCTGGCGCGTGCTACGATACAGGTATGTGTTATAAGGATTACCCTGGGCTGGGTAATCGATCGATCTTTTACCCCTATAGTTCAGCGGTAATACCCTCACATTTGACGTCGTCGAGGACACGGGTTCGAATCTCACTTCGAACGTTTTCTTTTATAGAAACGCTTGCGCGTGCGTCCCTAAAAAACGCGTCTCCCTGGTTCCCCAGGTATTGAAACGAAGCGGGTAGGTCAACGTACGGCCGTATACGGTACCGACGTCCCAAATATCCCGCCGTTCAGAGGGGGGGAGAGTGTTATAAGGATTACCCTGGGCTGGGTAATCGATCGATCTTTTACCCCTATAGCTCAGCGGTAATACCCCCACATATGCCGTTTTGGGGCAGAAACGTTTTCTGAATGACCGGCCTCCTTAGGGCCCGTATTAACGAGTATAAAATAAATTCAATTTGGAAAAATAAAAATAAATATTCGCTTTTCATTGGTCAACACACGCACCAGCACCAATTTTTATGCCCCAAGATCCTAATCTTTGGTGCTGGTGCGTGTGTTGACCAATGAAAAGCGGATTTGAATAAAAAAAATTCCAAATTGAATTTTTTCTTCTTCGTTAAAACGGGCCCTTAACCCAAAATCGTCGGATTTCATTATAAACTTAGGCCATGGGATTGCTCATCCAGTACGTAGCTCTTTATTTTTTATTTTCCTCACAAAATCAGTTTTTGACTACTGCAGGTATAGAGGTATAGAGCTCCTCAAGTGAACACCCTCAGAAAATGGCCTGGATGCAGGTGTGTACGTACCTTTACCGTAGCATGCGTCATTTAAGAAATTTGGATTAAGAAAATGTGCTCAGCGGCAAACGCTGATGATCTAAACAGTACCACAGCAGCAGTATACCGCACTCTGTCCCGAAATATAATCACCTACATAAAGTGTGGCCGGTCGCCCCGGTGGGCTACAGCAGGTGACCACGAAGCCTGTAAGCGTCAAGATCGCTAGTTCGAGCCCCGCCGAGTGCATGCTCGTAGGGACGTTTTCTCGCAAAAAATATCTTGACTAGCGGAAAGCGCGAGAGCGTGAGTTAGCAAAATTCGACGAAAATCGACGAGCGTTGGGAAGGCTGAACCCTCTGCGCGATATAAATCAAGGCAAGAACCGTAGTGGGGGAGGAGGGAGAGGAGCCTACTTTGTCACCCCGGATCTGAGTTACGACTAGGGAGGGAGAAAGATGGAAGTGCGAAGATAATAAATGGGATGGAAAAAAAAAAAAAAAAAAAAAACAGCAGGAGTACATTATTAATCTAAAATGAAAAGGTGCTAATAAAGTGGTATGCAGTACGTAGTAGTGACTCAAAAGATAAACTACAACAGAGTAGGATGGTGTCTCACTAAAAGATTCGAAGGCTTGTTTGTCAACAATATTTGAAGGCTTGTTTGTCAATGAGATTCGAAGGCTTGCTCAGATTACGTGTAATACGTACAAGCTGGTCTGGCTTAGAGCCCGTCACGACAGTTGCATGGATTCGCGTAGAGCAGTTTTGCGATTTACGAGATGGAATTTTGCATGGCGCCCGGAACGGGCATAACAAAACGGGTCAAGCGGGAACCCAAAAACAAAAAGTCGATGAAGTAAACTTATGATCGTTTGAGTGAAAAGTTTCTTGTTAGAAGGCCCTCTACTACGGCTGTAGTCAGAAAAGCACACGCGAAATCGCACATAAATGAGGAGTAGCGGGTAGCGGGAGACTAAAGAAATGTGAGAATACGAGAATACAGAATATATATACGCGTATATATCGAATGTATTGTAAATATCCCGATGAGAGGGAAGTGAGAACATATCTTATAAAATGTACCACACTACCCCGATGATGAACAAGGCCGAAAGCACTATTAATAATAATAGTGGCCTCACGAAGCAGGCTTAGAGCGTGGGCCCAACTCCACAAGTATGCCACCGGCCGTGTATCACGTGGGTGACCACTTAACTCGGTGTTGTTCTGTAGTACCTATACACTCAGGGAGAAGAGCTCGGCTCTGATGGATTTTTTCCTAGTAATCTAATAATGCAAGTACAGGACACCTATTAATAATAAGAACCAGAGGCTAATAATATGAAAGCCACGCCGATAATTTAAAGAGGAAAATAATAAACTCGGGAGTCGTTATCTTGAAGTTAGTGTAGAAAGCGCCCTCCCTCAACTAAGAAACCCAGCCTGGACCAGATTGCCTGTTTCTTACTATTGATAATAGGTGTCCTGTATTCTGTACAACGACATCGTCAACAACAACAGTTACATGACAACAGCAATTATAAACTACAACTAAGCTCGTGTCGTTGTGTTCTCGTACCCGGTACGTTACGCATCTCACTTGATTTACCCATTAATTTGCGTTTATTTTGTTTTGTTTTTTTTTCTGTTTCACAGGTCTGTGACCACAGAATTTGTATCTCTCCAGGACTGGGAATCAGGACAGGCACTGGGTGTACTGATGTGGTTGAGTAGAAAGAACGGGTTTAATGTCAAGACAACAACAACAACAACTAGAGTACGCACTTCACCGGGTGTGCATGGCGTTACTCACTATGTACATCATCATCATTAGTCGTGTTCGTGACTACTACTACTGTGTAGCAAATACGTACAGCAGCACACGGTATCAGTAGTATCTGCTTCACTCGGGGGCCCAATAGCAGTTGTTTATGATATCAACTGCGTGCGTCCTGCACAGACAGGCCGAGGCTAACAACTCGCGACTCACCGAATAGGTCCCCACTTGCTTCTCGGGGCAGAAGTAGTAGCTGGTCGGGGAGGGGGTTGAGACAACTACACTGTGAGAGTGCTGGCTCGGCCGAAAGAGTGAGACTGAGGGGGTGCAGTACGTAGGATATGAATATATGATACGCAGACCAACCTTGGTCGATGGAAGTTCTATACTCGTATACTAGTACATATTATAAAGATGAGAGCTTCGACAAAATCCTCGAGCTCACAGCTGTTGTTTTTTCGAAAAAAAAAATATATATACCACTATGTCCCGAAATATAAGCATCGTTTATATTCAATATTAAACTGTAAAAGGTTCTTATATTTCGGTACAGAGTGGTATGTACTCGTACTACGAGTACGAGTACTATAAATAATATCAATATTACTTGATAATAATAAAGCTGACTGCTACTGGGGACTTGTATTCCACACTACACTATCCCGTAATATAAGAATCGTTTATATTCAGTATTAATGTACAAAAATTGCTTATTTTTTTGTACAAAGTGGTACATTTCTTACTATTATACGTACCAAGAGCATTTTCCGTGAAAATGCACACAGCACGCTCTCGGGCTACTCTGAGCGCCCACTACTCGTACGCCGTACCAGTAGTAGGTATATAGGCCGGCCGGCTGGCCAGCAGGCTCGGCGACGGAGCACCCACACCCAGTTACACAGCAGCAGTCCTCTGTCGGCCGCTGGCAGGGGGCACAGCTATCAAAAGTTATTCTCGGAAGAATGAGAGAATGTGAGTTTTGTACGTACGTAAGAAGTTTGGCCAATCAGATGAATGCAGCGATACATCGTAGTATGAATCGTAGCCCTCGGTACACACCTGGTTCAATACGTAGTTGTGACCTGCACATGATAGCGCAGTGCACCAGAGTCAGAGCTACAGGTCCAAGGTGTGATACAGACCAGACTACTATTAATAGTTTTTTTTCTAGTTTTGAGGTGTCGATCCCGGTGAATTTCGCCCCACATATATTATACCAGGTAGTAAATAAAAATAAAAATAAAAACCACAGCTATTAAAAAATAGCTGTGAGATCACGGTGAGATCGAGGATTTTATCGAAAATCATATTTGCAAGCTGAGTGGGATACTTCGATCGCGCGAACTACGGGGTTTGAGGGAACAAAATCTGACATCTATCTGTTGAACTCAAGGGAGGTCAAATATTTACGGCATTATTATATAAATACATGTACAAAATTGCAGCTGCTGCTCGGAGAGAGCTCGACAGCTTTTCTTAGACGTAGATTTTTGCCCTTTTCGCGATATCTCGCGATGAGGTCCACCCGGCGGCACGTAATTCGCTCATCGTGCTCGACGATCCCTGCTCTGCTTACTCTGCAAAGGGCGGCCTCGGCCTCGTCGTACACGAGGCCCACGGGGGCACGTTTGTTTGAAGATTTATTGCCTGTTTATCACAGGCTCGCCATATGAACGCACGGCGTTTTTTTTTTCTGACAGTCCCGTGCGGGATGATTATCTGTTTTGGACCTTACGAGACCCCAAAAAAAGTATCTACCGCATGCGCTCCTCAGGAGCGTGTCGGGAGAATTGATCGGTTTACGTGCCCGTCGGCCTGGATATAGTACCGGGCAGGGCCTCGCGTGCGCTCGCGGGCGTGAACATGCGAGCGGTCGGCGCTGCAGCAACGTTTACCAAGAATATGGTGATGGAGAGCGCACATACAAAACACACACGCTCTTTTTTTTTTACACGCAGCTACTACATGCATAATCAAGGATTCCGTTTTTTTGTATCGACTACGAACCCGGATTTTTGTAAGACCACGTACTGCCATTAATACTACTGCTGTACTGCTGATATACACGTACGTACGCACGCACGTATGATACAGCAGTACCAGCACCACAGCAGATACAGACCTGTGTATCATGGGTTCATACGTGTGTGGTACACCACTGTTGTGATACTATGATACTATTAATACTGCTGTGTGTTGTTTCTGCTCGTATGCCAGCAATGGACACTCGAACTTTCCAAATAAAATTACGGTGATGGTCGAGAACTTGCTTTTTTTCGAAAAAAGCGGTTCCGAATTCATTATTATTATTACCGGTATACGTATACTCGTACTCGTATTGCATTTATAGTTGTCCCGTGGTCTACATGCAAGATCCAAGAATATATTTTTATGCTCGATGCTGGATTTTACGAACTACTTACCGCTGATATACATACACGTACGGATTTTTATAGCTTACTGCTGATATACACGTACGGACGTACGTACGTACGTATCATAATACCTCAGTACCACAGACAGGATGATATTTACAAGGAATACGAAATTCGGGAGCCGTTATATTGAAGTTCGTATAAAACGCATCCTCTCCTCTCATGTAAATAAGAAAACTAGCATCAATTTGTGAGTGTTTCTCATTGGGTGTCCTGTACTACTGCTGTACACCCCTTGGCAGTACAGAGTCTCGCTTCGTTCGCCCTAAGCTTAGCCAATACTCTACGTCAGTCAGTAGACTACTCCTCGCCGTTACGGGCATTGCGCGTAGCCGCAGGCGGGCGTCAGCCCGCCGCGGCGAAGCCCCCCTTGTATATTTTATAAATTATATCCGACCCAGAGTATACGAGTATTCGATCGATGTTTCTACCCTCCGCGCAGTATTTCAGGAGGCGGCTTTTGTGCGGTTACCCCCTTCAAGAAAAGTTTTTGGAACGAGCGCGGCATGGAATATTAATTTGGCCCCGTAGTAAGCAGTTGTTGCTGCTGAGATTGGTGCTGAAAGCGGATAGGTTCCATATTAGGTACCAGGTACCAGGTATGTATGCATTTTTACCACAGGTATCAGAGATAGATATTAATAGATGTCGTGCATATTACGAGTGAGTATAATAAACCAGAGGGTAATATTTTAAAAAAAGGCCAGCGGCCAAAAACAGGTACATATGGTCCGTTCGGGGCCAAAAACAGGTACATACTAAAATCAAGTTTAATACGCACCCCACGAACCTGCCGTTCCTTGCAACGCAAAGTAGAGTTTTTTCATGTTCTTCGTGCTCGCCCGGTGGCTACGTATACAAGTAGCTGCTTTTAATAGTACGAGGAACGAACGCCTGCTGCTGTATATGACAGTTACGTGTCGGGCTTTGTGTCGGTTCGGGCTATTATTGGCCTATGATGTGTTATTTGCTATTTTGTCTTCCTGGGCTGATGAGCTCATGGAGGCAGTCTCTCTCTTGCCTCTCGCCTGCACGCTTGTGCTGGTGTTTGCGCTCTGCTGTGGCTACTGCTGGGGGACCGATACAATAATGAAAGACTCTTAAACCAATCTCGCTTGGGGCTAAACCAACACCACGCCTAACAGCCGATGGTCATACGGAGGGGATCGGCGGAGACTGTCCATGAGGGGGGGCGTTGCGGCGGCGGTCGAAACGCCTGACGATGACAGCGCGGTGTCCACGAGCGATGTGGCGGGAGCGCTGGTGGCACGGATGACGGCCGGCTGCTAGGGCACGGAGATCTGATTGGTTCCACTAACATCAGGAAGGTCGAAGACATCTAAGGGAGGGGAGGAAGGCGGCCCGTATGTGCGTCGTTGGGAACAAGCACGCGGTGGCGGTGGTGGTGGTGTTGTTGTACGTATGTACTCTGTGACTCGCTCGACACCGCCGTTGGCGCTGAGATGATAGAAGCTTGGGTGGCAGTCTTGTTGATATCGAGGCAATTCGTAGGTAGAACGGATGTGATTTGAGCAGAAGGTTGGTCAATTTCCAGGACGAAGGGTAGCCGGCCGCCCACAGAGAGACATGTGACGGTCGATGCAGGATAACAGCGGTGTCGGATGCGGTGAGCTGGGCGTCTTGACAGTGGGATAGATGTCGTCGTGGCGGATGAAACTAAACGGTCTGTGAACCAAGAAATTCGTAGGGGTTGCCCCGTCATATTCTAGATTGAGAGGAAAAAATGCGTCACCACTGACGAATGTTTCGGGACCGTTTGAATACAGCCGACAAGGGGTAGGCCAGCGGGACGTAAGGCACATGTGAGGAAACGGCAAAGCCACCAGCAAGTAAAATGTTCTTGTCGATCCACGACAAGAAGCACATATAGGTTTCTGAGTGTCCGAGCAATACCCCAAGATATAAGAGGCGGTGGTGTGGCACGTGTGCAGGATCCACGCACGCCTTAACAATTGAACAAAAACGCGCGAGGGGATTCGTCGACGGGTAGAGGCAAGGCGAAGACGGCATGTAGCCATGAAATCGTAGGTGTTCGGCGAGCGAGAAGAACGGTACAGTCGCTGGAAGCTTGGACTTGGCATGTTGTCGCTGGGGCAAAACACCCAAACCCACGCTTGAGGCGGCGGGACGAGGGGATATGTTGCAAAACAGCGTCTGTAGTCGGTCGCGGAAGGGAGCCCAGTGAAAGGAGTAGACAGTAGAGTGGTCGCCGACGAAAGGGATTCAACGCGTTGTTCATGGGTCCCAGTCTGCATAGATGTAACGCTCAACACGGGAACGGAGGTCGACGCCGTCATTAGGTCCGGCGACGGGTTCCGGGAGGTAAACCGTCTATTGCGGTGGAGTCACTGTAGAACATTTTGGCGACGGTGATCTTGAGATGGGCGGTTCCGGCTGAGAGGCGACCTCTCGTGGCGCGGGAGTACTCTCCCGGTCGTGGTAGGAGAAGTTGGAAACGATGAGGGTGTCTTACGATACGAGACCATATGTGACAGTTGATCGTCGGGGCCTGGGCAAGGGCCTGGTCCGAGGAGTGGACCAGCGGTTTCGGGATGGGTGCGGTCTTGAAGGCGCACACTTGCCAAAGCCCGGCGGCCACACCGCAACCCGCCGGTGTCCAGGGAATTCCAGTGGCGGCGGCGGAGCGAGGACGCGTTAGAGACGAAATCAGGTCCGACGGGGGGATACAAGCGGTCGGATCCCCGAGATGCCCGAAGTGATAAATGGAGAAACGGCGGCCGACATGAGCGCTTGTTCAGCAAGAGCACCAGCAGGCGTGACGTATTTCTCGGTGATACGGGAGAAAAGCTCTATAGTGGACTCTGGAGCAGCATCTTGGTTTGCGAAAACATGGCAAGGTGAATCGCCGGTGGGATCTTGATAAGCGCGTGGAGTGACCCACAGGTTGCAAAGAAGATTCGACGACGGGCACGTGGGCAGGGACAGAAGGCAGCGTAGGGGGGGAAGGCTGCAAGGCAAGGAAAATCGGCGTTGGAGTCTTGGCCAGAACGTGGACCGCCGCAACGGCTGGAAGGTTCATCTGCGTCGGAGCCTTGAGCGGATATTAGAAGCCATGGGAGGTTAGGACTATTGACGTTCACCCGGGTTTGTTCACGCGCGGCCTGTGATGACGAACGTTTCCAGAGGCTTGGTTGGGGAAAGGAAATGGGGGGTTAGGGATTAAGGGACTTGACAGGGCGGAAATGAGCCCATCCAACAAAATGCCCAGCGTTGGAGGCCCAATCGCAGTGAAGCACAGGCTCGGGTGAGGTTGATGCCCACGGCATCGGTCCTGGCGAGGCGGTTAGGTTCAGTGTTGTTGAGCTCAGTGACTGGTAGAGGGAGGCGGAAAAATAAAACAGTTACCCCCGCCGGCCGAGCTTTTGCACATTCCAAATGGCAGGGGCAGGCAGGGAAGAATTCCACCCAGCGCTGGACGTGAGTGTTGTGCTGGCTGGCCTTGTATTTTATGATGCGAGCGCTTTGTGGCCAGAGTGCCTGCAGAACTTAGTACTATAAAATTGACTTCGCGGAGGTGTTTCATTATTCTATCCGTTTCGAGGTAGAGCGGAGTCCATGGCGCGTGCTACGATAGATAGAGGTATGCCGTTTTTTTTTGGCAGAAACGTTTTCTGGGTGCGTTTTTTCTGGATGGCGGGGGCTCCTTAACCCCGAAAAAATCGTCGGACTTTCATTATCGTGTGTTACAATAGTGTTCATTGTATACTCAGGCCATGATGTTGCTCATCGGGCGTATAGCACTCTTCTTTTCCTCCAAAATTATTGTTTTTTTTAGTGAGGCATGTAGAGCTCCTCAAGTGACCACCCTTATAAGGCAAAAAACATGGTGCACCTGCATGCAGGCTACCGTAGCATGCGTCCCGGCACCGATGATCATCTCTATCGAAAAGTACACGGCTGCGGGACGGGCAGAACTTGCGGGTTTTCCCGCTGTTGCACGAGAGCTACACCAAAACCGTCACACAGATGGCGTCGCTATAAAAGCCAAAAGAAGCCAGTGTTGTCGACGACGGCGTCCCATTCCGGGTATAGACCAAGCTCGGTGGAGTGGCGAGGCCACACGGAGGGACGTTATCGAGCGCAGGCTTTCATTCCCGGGGTGGGCGCGTGCTACGATAGAGGTAGCAAATTTCGGCTGAAACGCTTTCTGAAACCACGGGGCTCCTTACCTTGACTCAAAATCGTCGGAATTTCGTTCTTGTTAAAAAACTTTTTTTGTTTCCCATTTCATACTTAGGGGCCATGGAATTCTTCATCGGGAACGTATGTATCACTTTTAGTATGCTTCCTCCAGAATATGGTTTTAGACTACGGCAGGTGTAGAGCTAGCTCCTCAAATGACCACCCACCTCAGAAGGCAGAAAATGGCCTGTATGCAGGTGCACCTCTTCTACCGTAGCATTCCTTCGGTGAAGGATCTTGGTTGAACAGAGCGCTGATGGGGCGGATACGAGCGGACATGTTATTCATGGATTTTCGTTTGTATCCAAGATCTTCCGACGAGTGAATGGAGTTGTTTGATGTCGTTGGGCATGGGCACATGCTGGCGAGGGCGGCGGCCCTGTCCACGGCGACGCGGTTGAGATATGTTTAGGGGGGGCATCGGTGGTAACCTTGACGGGTGGCCACAACTCCTCCATTGCGTAGCGTGGGGGCGTAAATAAATTATTGTGGGAGCATTAAAC
Source organism: Saccharina japonica (assembly GCA_008828725.1). Classification (NCBI taxonomy): domain Eukaryota; class Phaeophyceae; order Laminariales; family Laminariaceae; genus Saccharina; species Saccharina japonica. The sequence continues at coordinate 1,257,095 of MEHQ01004022.1, read as the reverse complement.
CATGTAGCACACCTCTAGGGCCACCGAATGGAGAGGTTGTCAACCCCTTGTGGGGTTTGCTATTATATATGCGTTGTTCGATGTATCCACAAGGATACGTTTACGCCTGCGCATTGGTGCAGTGCAGGGGGGCGGTCCCGGTGGTTTGTGTTGGCGCGCCAATCGACATCAGCGTTAACTGCACACTGGGGCATGACGAGCCAGTCGCCGAGCACAGCGGGTTTGCAGAACCCGATGAAGGGAGGAGGGAAATAGCGTTGAGCTTCTTGTTGCTAACCGTTGTCCGGGTGTCTGTATATTTCTTCGGGACCGCTGCAGTAGTTGTACGAACGTATACGACCCTGGCCAAGAATCCACAAAATGGATGGTAGCTGCACGCAAGCTGCTCATTCCTGCTTCGCTTATCACAACTTTCCAATCGCGGTCAGTTACTAGGAGTAGGATTGGGGTTTAGAACGGAAGTACCACTACTCAACCAGTTTGACCGAGCTAGGCCAAGTCGTGCACACAAAATTACCGCACGTAACTAACCGTATTACGTAGCCAACCAATAGCTATAGTCGGCGACTTATAGTCAGCCCAACCCGCAGCCCTAGAAATTACCGCACGTAACTAACCGTATTACCTAGCCAGACACGTGCTACGGCAGAGATGCACCGTTTTGTTTCTGAGGGTCACCTCACACGAGGAGCTCTATACAAATAGTAAGCCAAAAGCTGACGTTGGAGGTAAAAACACTCGAAGAACAATACCATGAGTTATAGGTGTACGCAAAAAAACAATATTGCAGAAAAGGGATGATATTTCGACGATTTTGGGTTAAACCCCTTAAGAACTGGTCCCACGTTTTTGGGGACAAACTGCTTGGAATCAGTGTGGGATAATGTTTTCAGTTATGAGTGGGTAAAGGGGCACCGTCACTCAAAAACAAAATTCAGCCAAAAACAAAAAAGCTACCCCTCTATCGAACCACGCGTCACCCAACTACCAGCTATAGTCGGTGACGTAATAGTCAGCCTACCCACGGCCCTAGAAATTACCGCACGTAACTAACCGTAATTACCTAGCCAACTACCAACTTATAGTCGGTGACTCAATAGTCAGTCAAATTGCAGTCTTCTCCGTTCTGATTGGATGAGCAGCGGTCAGCACGCGACTCCTTTTATGGTTAGCTCCCCTGTGATTCGTGGCCATCGCCGGTCCCGAGCGTCATCTTCATAACGCACAGCGCTTCGTTCTTAGCCCTTTGACGCCGCACAACCTAACGCCGGCCAGCCGAAATAAGGGACAGGGGAAGGGGGGGGGGGGGGGGCTGTACTCGATATTCAGGCATGGCTGTAGTCGTAAGATCATAGATCCTCGAATCCCTACAACGCCGGGACGGATGTCAGGTTTTCACCGACCAGGCAGACATTGCAAGCACCAAGCGCGAAGCGCCATGAGGTGTTGGGCGAGTCGCATGAAGGATGAGCTGCATCCTACTAAGAACCGCTTGTGAGGCAGACTTGCACATGGATAGCAGCTTCAACTACGTAGTTCATTCCATTTCCGGTTTGGGAGGGTTACTCATTTTTTGCTTGCCTTTGTATTTTGACCATTGACCACGCATCCCTTTCGAGACGGAGCAGGGAGGAGGGAGGGGGGGGGTGTACTCATGTCGTGCACGGCCGTAGTCATATGACCATAGACCCTCGCATCCCTACAATGTCGGGACGGAGCACGTTGGATTTTCACCAACCAGGCAGACATTGCTTGCACCAAGCGCGAAGCGCCGTGAGGTATTGCGCGAGTCGCATGGAGGGTGAGCTGCATCCTGCTAAGAACCGCCTCTGAGGCGGACTTGCATATGGACGACAGCTTCAATGAGTCAATTTAATTTCTGGTGTGGCCACTTCCGGAGACAGCAATGGGTTTTACTATGTAACCGCCTCGCGGATGCCTTACTTTATTAACACTACGTGATACGACCATTCCCCTTGTGCGGAGGGGGGCGTACTCACTTATTGCTTGCCTTACTCATTCGACCATTGACACGTATCCCTTTCGAGACCGGGGGGCGAAAGCGAGTTGGGTGAGGGGATGACGGGAGGAAATATGGTGGGGGAGGGTGGTGGAGAAAGGAATGACGCAATCAAACGCCAACTAGGGAGGGGGAAACCGCGACGGCTGAGGCAGACGATAACAAGCGAGAGAGCTAGGGTGAGCTGTGGGGGGGCGGGGGGGGGATGAGATGTGGGGTTTGGGGGGGAAGACGTAAGGGGTTTGGGCTGGGGGGGAGGGGGGTCGGGTTTGGGTGAGGGGAGCGAAGCAAAAAGAACGTGGGGGTGGTGAAGGGAGGAGAAAGTGTTTAAAGGGGGGGGGCAGAGGCGCGCCTAAGGGGGGGGGGGGGGGGGGGGGGGGGCGTGCAAGTGGAGGGGGGGGGGGGGGGGGGGAAGAAGGTGGAGGGGAGGTGAGGTAAGAAAAGAGAAATGTGGGGGGAAGGAGCGATGGGAGATACATATGATGTTACTACGAAGCGGCGACGTGAAAGCTGGTATTCCTACGAGTAGACATTTATCGCACACAAGAAACATACCGTCTCGCGTATCCGGGCTAGTGAACGAGGAGGGCGCACAAAGATTAAAACAAAACACGCACAACACAACACACGAAACACAAAACACGCAAAACACAATAAAATAAAATAAAACACACACCCACACAGAACGCACAAATCACACAAAACACATAAAACGTGCCAAAACACACAAAACACACAAAACACACAAAAAATAACTGTCTCTGACATAAAAATCATAAGACCTATTGCAATCACAGCCGCGTAGTCGCCCTTGGCTCCGCATAACTTGGACGATCTGCGCGGGGTCGCTTTACTCAACGAGGCCCATAAAGAAACAAATTCTCGGACAAAAACGCAACAAGCACAACAACACGAAAACGCATAAAAACACCAACAACAGCAACAACAAAACACAAAAACATTGAAGGCACAAAAACCACAGCAGCACAAACACGTCAAAGCAGCACAAACACGTCAAATGTTGAAAAGCAAGCGCGCGTCCAGTAGCCCCACAAGTCTTGGACGCTCTGCGCGGGGTCGTTACCCTCGACGACGACTGTGTAGAAGTAACTTTTTCAGGCAACAGCACAAAACAAAAACACAACACACACAACACAACACAACGCAACGCAACGCAACGCAACGCAACGCAACGCAACGCAACGCAACGCAACGCAACGCAACGCAACGCAACGCAACGCAACACCAACACAACACCAACACAACAAACACAGCACAAAAACGCTGAAACAAAACGAGTAAAAAAAAACTAAAAAAAACAAAACCTAAAACACACAACTAATCTAAAACACACCAAAACAAAACGAAAAAACACAAAAACACAGCACAACAACAACAACAACAAAAATAACAATCAAACAGAAAAAAACATTCACACAGAAAAACAATCACACAAAATAAACAATCACACAGAATAAACAATCACGCAGAATAAACAATCACACCGAATAAACCATCACACAGAACACACACCACACTGAATAAAAAAAACAATCACACAGCATGAAGAATCGCACAGGAAAAACAAAACTGAAACCAAATGCATGTATCATATACACAGATGACATGACGATCACCTCCGCATGGACGCCTTGATCTCGCATGATTTCCGCGATCTGCGCGGGGTCGTTGTCCTCAACCGCTACCATGTAAAAACAACCTCCAGGGCTTAAGAGCTCCTGTCGTCAGGCGCGAGAAGGTCAGGCACAAAAAACAAATTGACCGGGAAATCAAAGGGGGAAAGTCCGGGGAGGGGGAAAAGGGATGGGAAATCAAAGGGGAAAAGGATGAATTCAAACGACGGAAAAATCGGGAAAGTGAGAAAGTGAGAAAAACGAAACACCTCGTCAACGGAAAAGTGAGGAAATCAGAAACATGTCGGGGGATTGCAAGAAGCGAAAACAAAACCGTCAGGAACAGAAAAGGAAAACTAAGGGCCAAGGAAGGAAGAACGCATGGAAAAAGGGAGGAGAGGAACGGCTGAACAAGAACAAACCAAAAAGGGGGGGAAGGAAAGCATCGACGGTGACAAAATAAATTATCACTATTAATAGCGAAGAGTCCCCTAAAACGTCATAACAGAAGACGGGCGTAAACAAGCCGTGTATAAAAGCGGAAAATCGAAAAGAAAACGGAAGAAAACGACCGAAACAAATTAACGGAAAACAAAAACAAAAATGAAGCAGGTGCACGGAAAAACAGGAACCGACGACGGGAAGAAAATCGGCCTACAAAATCGGCCTTAGAGCAATGCTAAAAATGATACGGAAAAATATTGTAAAAAACAAAACAATACACGACATTAGAAGAAGAATTGGGACATAAAACGACAGGAAATGAAGGGAAAATTTGAAACTTGAATGCCAATACTCAATGCTCCCATCAAATGACAGCGCATTTCGTGATTCTAGTGATTCTACAGTAGTGATTATATCGGCCCCTGCAAAAAATACACGGTTCTGGTGTTACTGGTACGAGCAGACATACGTACTACTCCTGCTTGCGGCGCTGCGCTTACCTTTACCGCTGGCAAAAACCGGTCGATCACCTCCCGCCCCCGCAGCCCTCCGGCCCAGGCCGCCGCAATGTCCCTGCGGCAACAATAAAAAGAGGAAATAACAAAAATCAAACATGTCTATATACTATGAGGAGAGCGTTACCCAAAAACAATGCCCGGGGTTTACAAAACGCAGGTGCGACGGGAATCATGATCGGTTGTTAGGCAGGCTATTACGGGATCGGAATCCAAAAACAGGATTCTTCAAAACGTTCGCAGGATTTTCTCCCGGGGACGTTAAAACATGTCCCCTGCTTTCCCAACGAGTATGTCAGCCACCATCACCAACACCATCACCAACACCAACACGACCACCGCTACCTAAACAACCACCACCGCAACCACCACAGACACAACCATCACCAATACGACTATCACCACCACCTACGAGTCTACCGCCGCTAGCACCATCACCAATCCCGATACCAACATCACCACGAACACCATCACACCGCCACTACTACTACTACTACTACTACTACTACTACTACTATTACTGCTGCTACTACTACTACTACTGCTACTACTGCTACTACTGCTACTACTACTGCTACTACTACTACTACTGCTACTACTACTACTACTACTACTACCACTACCATTACCACTTAGTACCACTACTACTACTACTACTACTACTACTACCGCTGACACATGTTTGACGACATCCCCGCCCCCCACCACTGCTAGTGCCACTACCGGTGCAAGAGTGTGCTCACTTGGACCCGACTTCTTCAGGAGGCGTCGGTACGTAGGGGGGGTTGAAAAGCAGGACGTCCACTAATCCCTTCAAGCGGCCACGCATGCAGCCGGCCAGGTCGCAGCAAACCACCTCGAACGGCTCAACCTAGAGTACAGCACAGGACAGGAAAGAGCAACGACAAGGGCGTCAAACGGGGGGGGGGGCAGTATACATACTCTCGGGTCGGATGACGCGNGGGGGGGGGCTGTCGCCGCTCAACAAGCACAACACGCGACCGTCTTTCCTCGCTCTTCAACAGAAAAAAAGCTCGAAGGCGCAAAGTAGAGAGTGCAAGGCAAAAAATAACACACGAAACGCCTCTCTCTCGCGCGTGCGCTTGAAACCGGGAGTTATGGTGTCTCCTGAGCACGCGACAACCCAGACAGGACGCGAGGGCTTTGGACGGAGGCGTGTCATCCGCGGGGGGAGCCCACAGTTTCCGCGTTCGGTGGGTGTTCACCATCCCCGAACACAGGGGAAAAAAACACCCAGCCTGACCCTTTACGTATCTCTTGTCTCTGATGGAGGTGGTGGGAATAGTCGATAAAAAAAGCGAAGAGAAAATAATGGCGTGCGCGAGGGCAGCAGCGGTAGCGGTAACGATAAATTTGGAAAGCCGTGTCGAGCTTGCTGTAAAACGCCGCCAGCGCCGACCCCCGCCAAAGACCCCGTTATCGACATCGATCAAGAACACCAACACTAACACGCCACAATATCAACACCAACTCCGACAACATAAACACCGCCAGCGTCAACACCACCACACCCACCGCCACCACCAACACCACTTTCACCCTCACCATTACCATCATCAGCACCACCGACACCACCACCATCGCCACCACCCCTGCCACCCACCACCCCGACTACAACCACTTAATCCACCCCCATCACCACGATCACCGTCACCGACATCACCAACACCACCACCAACCACCAACCACAGCACCACCACCAGTCACACCGACACCACTACGACCACCACTATCGTCAGCTGAACCACCACCAAGGAAAACACAGCGGTAAGGGCAACGTAAATAAGCATTGCCAACCGGCCCCTTAATGGGTTCTCAAGCAGAAGGAGGGGGGAAGCACCGAGCACAGTCCGCGAAAACCTTCACATGTGGCTCGTCGCTTTTAGAGGCGATATCCATCAGCCAAAACACCCGAATTTCAGAAAGAAAAAAAAATGAGAAAGCAAAAAAGCAAAAAAAATGAATGCTAAGCCTGACGAACGGCCCCACGGCCTAAGGATACATTTAGTACATAAAAAATGAACGCGAAAACACTATTCAGGGGGGACCATAGTAAATAGGACCAAATATTGTTAGTAAAAATATGGAAGTATATTTTTTTTTGTGTACCGTAGGTTCTAATTACTATGGTTTCACATATACCGGGTAGGCCCTCAGTTAAAAAAATCTCCGTCAGATACAAGTATATATAATTAAGGTAAAAGGCACCCCCCCCCCCGCCAGTTATAACTATGTTTGTGCTTTTTTTTTCAAGTTGGGTTGGCGTCGGTTGGCAATGTAGCAGGCCGATCACCGCGTGAGCTAGACAACCAGGGTGCCGTTTGTTTTTGCAGGGTCGCCATGGCTGGCGGTCGAGTCAGATCATTTGTGCGGGGTGGAGAACCTTAACTCCGCACAAGAGGAATGTTGGTGTCACGTAGTGTGAAGTAAGGAAGGCGCCCACGAGGCGGTTACATAGTATACCCATTGCTGTCTCTGGAAGCGGCCACACCAGATAACAAACCAAAACAATCGATACCGACATCCATACGCAAGAAAAGTCTGCCTCACGAGCAGTTCTTACCAAGAAGCCGCCCGCCCCTCATGCGACCTCGCCAAACGCTTCACGGTGCTCCGCACTTGGTGCATGCAAGCAATGCCTGCCTGGGTCGGCGAAAAACCGACCTGCCTCGTCCCGGCATTGTAGGGTGCGAGGGTCTATGGTCATACGACTACGGCCATGCATGGCATGCGGCTAATGAGTACACCTCAACCATAGTATGGGTCCTTACAACAGCAATGACGCCCCACGAAATCGGCGAGGTACCACCCCCGTCGGTAGCGGAGTGAGGGGTGTACTCATTAGCCGCATGCCATCCACGGCCGTAGTCGTACGACCATAGACCCTCGTATCCCTACAATGCCGAGGCAGAACACGTTAGGTTTTCACCGACCAGGAAGACAGTGCTTGCGACAAGCGCGAAGCACCGTGGAGTGTTGGGGCGAGTCGCGTGAAGGGTGAGCTGCATCCTGCTAAGAACCGTTTATGAAGCGAACATGCAATGGATGACGGCTTCGAATGACTTGATTTTGGTTTTCTCGTGTGGCCTGCGGAGCCGGATCGGGCGACTAAGAAAGGCTGGTGCTTCGGAGTGTGTATCTAGAACGGTAGCTTCGCGCTTTTAGAAGTGGGCGGTATAATCAGGGCGTGGGGGGGGACTGGCAAGCTGAAGAAAAAAATACCCAGCCGAGGATAAGCAACGCAAACACCTGCCAGTACGTACTTCGAATTACTGTTTATGAAATATTTACACATACAAAGGAAATAAGAGGGAGACAAAAAGACATCAGACAGAGACACAGCACCGAACAGAGAACTCTGTAATCGGACAGAGAGAGGGGCGGCGGGGGGGGGGGGGCGCCGAAGCAAAGAAAATGTCTGTGGTCGGCTTTCTGTAAGCTCTTAAACGTAATACCAAATACCAGGTATGTACGAGTAGGGGGGAAACACAGACACGAGGGCGAACGTTGGGCAGAACGCTCCCTCCCCCTACTCCTCAAACACCCCAGGGCATCCAACCCCCCCACCCCTAATACACACAACCCCCCCATCCCATCCCTCGACCCCTTCTCCCTTCCTGACCCCCCCCCCCCCCCCCCCAGTGTCAATACTGTTGTTGCTGCTAATGTCGTCATTGTCGTTGTTGTTATTTCGCCTATATACCCATCGCCAATATATAGCCCACTCTCGCAAGACAGGGGTTGCACGGAAGCGATGAACATGGAGGGGGAAAACACTCACAAACAAACAAACAAACAAACAAACAAACAAACAAACAAAACGAACAAATCAAACAAAGCATACACCCAAAACAAAACATACAACCAAAACAAGAATACAACCAAACAAACACACAAACAAAACAAAACACGAAAAACAAACCCAACCCATTTTACTTCAACAAAAATAAGCAAGAACGAAAACACGAAAACTCGAAAAACAAACGAACAAAAATAAAACAGAGAGAATGTGGTATCTCCACCTTGTTCGCCCTCGCCGTTCGCAAACACGCCTCCGTTGCTCTTGGGTTGATTTCGGCAGCCATGTACAGGGGTTGCGGCCGCCGTGCCCCGCTGCCCCCTTCCCCCTCCCCTCCTCCCTCCCCCCCTCTTCCTTCCGCCAGCAGAGCGCAGAGAGCCGCCGTTACCACTCCGCTGCCCGGCCTGCGCGGTTCCGCAGTTCGAGTTGATGCATTTTGTCTTAGTCTTTCCTTCGCTGTTTGCTGTATTTTAGTCGATGTTATACGTTGTTGTTGTTGTTGTTATTGTTGTTGTTGTTGTTGTTTGTTGTTGTTGTTTTGTTGTTTTGTTGTTGTTGTTGCTATTGCTGTTGCTGTTGCTGTTGTTGCATTTGCTGTTGTTTCCCTGTGTCCTCTTGTGACCTTATTTTTTTCTCTCGCAGGCGTTTTTTTGCTCATTATGTTTGCCTTTTTTTGGAATGTTTTTTTTTAAATAGATTTCGCCTCTTGTCTTCGTTGGTTGTCTTCGCTGCAGGAGGGGGCCATCGGCTTTGCGGCATGTTCCTTCGGCAAATACGCCGCTTTTAAACAAAATAAGCCGCCGACCATAGAGGGGTCACGCCATTTTCGTTTCCTTTCACGTGTCCGTGCTTTGGTCAGGGATATAATCTCCGTCGGATGTTCCTATTAAAAACCAAACGGGTATTCTATTTACGGCCAGAGAGTTGCTCTTTTTCAGGCTTCAGATGGAAAATGCGCAGAAAATTATTGGAAACGGACGATTGCAGCACCGGCCGGCCCCACTAGAGCTATTTGAAACTCAAAATAGGAGCTTATATATGGTTCTTCCCGAAAAAAAGTCATATCGAGTTTCAAACGTCGCCAAAATAGGCGCTTATTTTTGACATAACGACAAGCGTGATATTTGGCTCTTCTCAAAATATGTACTTGGTGGGAAGTTTCTCAGCAATTTATCCTACAATCGAAGCACCACAGCAGGGCACAGAGCATCACCGGACTAAAAGCAAACCAGCACAGGGCAGCAGCACAACTACCCTTGACTTACAGCCTACGCCCGAGCCAACTGCCCATAGTACGAGCATGGACCCGCTACCAGGAAGCTACCAAAACAGCAGGCGTGCTGCCACCGGCGAGGGTCATCCCGCACAGCCGAGGTCGCCCCAGTTCATCGGTCTACGTCCGAGCGTCAACAGCTACGGTTCTCCTCCCCGCCTTCCCGGATTCAACACCGGGGCCGGTGTGCGCCAGCCGCTGGGCTTGCGCACAGACATGCCGTGCACCAACGCCCAGGTTACGGGTGGTAAGCGTGCGCATGTTGTGTTGGGTCCGGACGGCCCCTGCGCCCCAAGAGCTGCCACCTCGTTCCGTGATGGGCCCGGCCCAGCAGGCCCTCAAGCTTTGCCTTCACTTGCTTTGACTATACCAGCACCTGCACGTGCTCAAGCCTGGTCTGCTGGCGGGCTGAACTTCAGCGGTCCGAGCACACAACACAAAAAAGTCCCTCATCACGAACGCGTGCTGCTGAAAGTGGAAACCCCAAAACAAGAATAAATCCTGGAAAATTCTGTCAGTATCCTTCGTAAAAGATCCACCGTTTTTTTTTTAAATGGCATATGCTGAGTTTTAGACGTTGCGGGAAATGTGGCTCTATAGTGCCAAATATTCAATGGCCTGACTCTTCCCTTTGGAAAGACATAAGGCATAAGCTCGAGTTTCAAATAGGTCTACTAAGCGAGCTGGGTACTCCACATTGTAGATATAGAAATTACTGGGAATATTATTTGGCGCTATATATATACGTACTGCGACTATAAATAGCCCAAAAAATTGAGGTGGCAGGTGGGGGTGGTAATATAGCTCCGCGGTCTATGGTGCATAGCTCCATATGTGGCACACGGTTCGATTCCAAGCTGCTACGACGTTTCTTTTTTGTTTTTGCAATCGGTGATTTTACGATTTTGAGGAATTTTGACCGTTTACGGTTCGCGCTTCGCGCTCACGGCCTCCGGCGGCTCCTGCGGAGAGCTGATTATATTCCTGCACCTTGTGGGTGGGAGCAGGGTGCCAAATGGGATCATATCCGGGTGGGATCAGGTTTGGGTGGGATCAGGGGAGCAAACAAAGGCCTGTTTTGTTTTCCCGCCTGTTTTTGTTTCCCGCTTGTTTTATGGGGAATATTCCCAGAACATTCTATATCTACACTGTGGAAGACCCTACTGCACTAAGCAGGCCGGGACGTTATTGAATATTAACAACAGGTGTTCGAGTTGCAACGTACAGATAACTCGTAGGGAGACAGATACGCGACATGTGCGCTGCATGATGATACGTGCACGTACTGCTGCGCTGCTGCATGGTTTTTCTACACGGTTGATAAGCCCGCACATCTCTTTTGTATGGTACCTAGGTAGGTCGCTATCAATAGACACACATCTGGGTCCCCGACAGGGTTCACGCTGTGAGTATGTACCGAGACACTGTCTGTGCTGAGTCTATGAACCAGAGGTACCATACGTCCTTGGTACGATCCAACCACGGTGGTACTCGTAGTGGCCTGCCTGGAGCTCACGACTCAACTGGTACCTGGCACACCACAAGAGCTTACTCACTCTTAACGTGTTTCGTATGCAGTAGCATAATGTACATCAATTGCGGAGGGCCTGGTGCTGGGTACTGCTATGGGCTGTGAGCTGTGAGATGTGAACTGTGAGTTGTAAGCCGCGAGCTGTGAGTACTGGAGGGCCTGTGAGAGTGAGCAGGCTGTGACGCTGCTCACAGGTCAAAGGTGACGCATTTCAAATTAGAAATAGCGCCGCATGTATATACACACAGCAGCAAGCTTCGTATAGTGATGCAATAGACGCGAAGCCAGCCAAGGGACTACCGCCTGGTGAATGGACACGGTTCAGGAGCAGGCACGCACTCCCTTTTGCCTTTTGCTATATCGAAAATCTCACCCTATCTCCAGACACAGACGCGGTCTGACTCTATCACGCAGGAAGCTCGCATCGGCCTGCAAGGCGTCGATGAGGAGGTAGGTATCTTCTGCGGGCTCGTAGAAGTGCTCGTACTCTCTGAAATTGAAGTGCTCCAGGCTGGGCAGGGACATCACACGTGGTCTACGCGTCAACCCTCTGCTAGACTACCCCTCTCCGTGCTGTGTGCGTTTGTAGAGGACAGAGGACCCAGCTTCACCCAAAAGTAGTCACTCACAGTTCATGAACGGATGATGAAGTCCACACCGTGGGTTTATAAATCATGGTGGCGTTCTAGTTCGGGGAAATATAGTCTCGCAACTGTGTTCGCGGGCTCCGCTTGTCCGGCTCGGTGCTCGGCGAGCAGCTGGGCAGGGATATAGCATACAAGCTACGCATCTCCCACTATGTTATCGCTTTCCCAGCTATACGCAGAGTAAAGAAGGGGCAAGCTTATGTTGAGCAAGAACAAAGGGTTTATACTTCTTGGTACGGCATGTTAGTTCGGGAATATTTAACGCAGCGGCTGCGCAGTGCCACAGCAGCACAAGCACCAAGCACACAAGCACCAAGCACACAACGCAAGCCACGCAAGCCACGTAAGGCCGCAGCTATGTCGGGGCACACGCAGATGCTGGGCTTGTACCGAAACATCATCCGAAACGCTCGAGTGTACCCCAGCAAAAGTCGGGATCGCGTGCTGAGGGAAATTCGCTTGGAGGTGAGTTGCAAACTTTTCCCAGCAACCCAAGGTCCAGCACGTGGCACCGAACATTAGAGTCAGTCCTATTGTAGACCTCCAAGCATCATACTCGTACATACCCGTATCTCTTGCCAAGGGTATGGTGCTTCCATGCTGCATTCTGTAAGATGACACTAGCTCTACCAGTACGCATCAATGGTTTATATCAGCTGCGAGTTCGACCACATTGTTACTGATGTAGCTGATACTCGTACGAGTACCAGGTACCAAGGTACCTGGTACCTGGTCAGATTACTTCGTCTACGCGTTCTGCAGCAGCAGCAGCAGTACATACTGCACTTGTGCACGTCGACTACAGGTACTCGTATACCCGTACATGCCTCGTGAACGATGCGCCCCCGGGTATGCAGGACTCTGGGACACGGCGGTAACTGCCCTGGGGAGTTAATGCCAGAACGCGCAGGATCTTATCCACCTCCCACCCTCGGGTTTCCGGCTGACTCTAATATCTAGATGGATATCATCGGGGGGGGGTGCACTCATGTCGTGCATGGCCGTAGTCGTATGACCATAGACCCTCGCATCCCTACAATGCCGAGACGGAGCACGTTGGGTTTTCACCAACTGGGCAGGCATTGCTTGCACCAAGCGCGAAGCAGGGGGCGGGGGGGGTTCCAACTTACGGAGTACGTTGCAAGGTTATATACGACACGTGCAGCACGATTACACTTTTACTGCTATCAGGACCTGAATACTATGCTCAGATATACCCCGGGCCTCCCTCTCCCCCTCCTTCTCCCGTCCCGTCCCCCCTCCCCTGCTCCCTACCGCACCCCCCCCGTCTCTGAATTTTGTATTGTTTTTCAAGTTTCGAAAAAACTCAACAGAGAGTGACCCGGTAAAGGTAGACCAGCAGAGGCAGAAGGCGATGAAGGGGCTGGAGCAGCTCATGGTTTACACTAAGATGGACACCGGCGGCATGAACCTGTGAGGCATACGCTGGTTGCTGTTTTACGTTTCGCTGTTTTTTGGTGGAGGTGTGGTGGTGGTGGTGGTGGGGGTGTTGGTGGCGGTGGTGGAGGGGGTGGTAGTGGTTTGGAGCGGCGGTGGTGGTGGTGGTGGCGATGTTATATTTATTGCTGTTGTTGTTTTCTATTTCTTGTTGCTTTTGATGTTGCGATATGAGCGATAGTGGTGCTACCGATGTTGGTGATGGTGGTCGCGGTGATGGTGGCCTCGGCGACGATGATGATTGTGCTGGAGGTCGTGGTGATTGTTGGTGTTGGTGTTGATATCGGTATGGTTGTGGCTGGGTGGTGGTGGTAGTGGTGGTTGTGATGGCGTTGGCGTTTGTATTATAGATGGCGGTGATGGTGGTTGTGGTTGTGGTGGTGGTGGTGCACCGATTGCTTTTATTCTCTTGGGGTCGCCTTGCTTGGTGTTTCCGTCGGTGTCAGGACTGTCACCTTGGAGAAGAGCATATAGATTTACGGTTTTTGTTTCTGTTGAAGGGATACAGCACGCAAAGCAAAGCACCACACATGAAGCGCCCAAGAACCCTGCTATCCGTGGCTACCCGACGTTATTCCCCTGAGACTGTTGTCCAACCGCCGGTCTGCTTGCCTGTCTGTCTCTCTGACTGTCTATCTGGCTGTCTGCCTGTCTCCGTCTGTCTGTCTGTCTGTTTCCTTCTGTCTGTCTGTTTGTCTGTCTGCCTGTCTGTTTGTGTGTCTGTTTGTCTGTCCGTCTGTTCATCTGTATGTTTGTCTATATGTCTGTCGGTCTGTCTGTCTGTATGTCTGTATGTGTTTCTCCGTATGTATCGTTGTCTGCCTGTCGGTATGTCTGGCCTGGCTGTACCTGTACCGTTTTGGCGCTTCTGTCGGTATCAGGAGTGTCACATTGGAGCAAAATCCTTTGGGCGGACCGACTCAGCAGTAGCGGAGCTGCAAACAAGGGCTCCACCTCTTCCACAACGATGCTGACGATGCTGGGAGACCAGTCTTTCGGGCGCTCCAAAACCTCCTTTGGCCTTAACACACTAGTTTTAGTGTACAGGGGGACGACCAATCAAGCAGTCAGACCGCGGTCTCCTGGGCATGTTCGCTCTTCGGGCCGGAGGTCCGGATACTTCCCACGTCTGAACACGGGTCAGGTAAAACCTCGCGGGTCGGGTTGGGTCGGGTCGGGTCGGGTTGGGTCGGGTCGGGTCGGGTCGGGTCGGGTCAGATCAGGGTGACCTGGCTCGACCCGTGATGTTTAGAAAACCTCCTGACTCGACGAGACCCGACCTGACCCGACCCGTAAGGTTTTGAAGACCTCCTGAACGCTGGTGAACCGGACTCACGGGTGGTGTTATGACCCGTGAAGCGCCTTGGTACCCGATCCGACCCGACCCGACCCGTGAGATGTTGAAGATCTCCTTGGGTCGGACCCGCGGGTTGGGTCATGACCCGTGAAGCGCACGGATAGTTTCAGCCACACGTTTGGATATGTTCTGGTTATTTTTTCCTCCTGTTCAGTTTTATTTTCGTGTTTTCCCTACTCTTCCTCTTCTTCCCCTTCTCCTGTGTGAGCGTGTTTGTCTTTTTGCTTTTTTTCGTGTTTTGCTCCGGTGAAAAAGTGGAGGGGGGTGGAGGGAGGGGGGGGGGGGGGGGGGGGGCGTAAGATACTCGTGTTCCATGCGTGGCCGTAGTCGTGTGACGAAATACCCTCGCATCCCTTCAATGCCGGGACGGAGCATGTGCGATGGACTTTAGACGGAGTTCTCTTAGCTTAAAGGGAAAATATACTGAAGGAGGGGGAGGGGAGGGGAGGAGGAGAGTGCCCTCGTGTCATGACATGCATGGCCATAGTCGTATTACCCTAAACCCGAGCGGGGGGGGGGGCTGTACTTCATTTTCATGCACGACCGTAGTCGTATGACCATAGACCCTCGCATCCCTACAATGCCGGGACGGAGCATGTCGGGTTTTCACCGACCAGGCAGACATTGCTAGCACCAAGCGCGAAGCGCCATGAGGTGTTGGGCGAGTCGCGTGAAGGGTGAGCTGCATCCTACTAAGAACCGCTTGTAAGGCGGATAGCTTCAATGAGTTAATTTAATTTCTGGTGTGGATACTTCCTGAGACAGCAATGGGAACACTATGTAACTGCCTCGTTGGTGCCTTACCCTATACACACTACGTGATACGATCATTCCCCTCGTGCGGAGCAAAGGCTCTCCACCCCGCACAAATGATCTAACTCGACCGCCAGCCTTGGTGACCGCCAAAAAACAAAAACGGCACCCTGGTTGTCTAGCTCACGCAGTGAGAGGCGTGTTTTACAGCGTCGTTGCCAACCGACGCCAACTCAACCTATAAATATATAATATATTTATAATCGAGCCGGGGGGGGGGGGTACCCATGTCGCGCATGACCGTTGTCGTATGGCCGTAGACCCTCGCATCCCTACAATGTCGGGACAGAGCACGTTCGGTTTTCACCAACCAGGAAGACATTGCTTGCACCTTGCGCGAAGCGCCGTGAGGTGTTGGACGAGTTGCACGAAGGATGAGCTGCATCCTACTAAGAACCGCTCGTGAGGCGGGCTTGCATATATATGGATGACAGCCTCCAATAAATTGATTTGATTTCGGTGTGGCCACTTCCAGAGACAGCAACGAGTACTACTATGTGTCTGCCTCGCCGACGCCATATACCAGGTACACACTACGTGATACGACCATTCCCCTCGTGCGGAGTTGACGCTGGTCGTAGACCGCTGAAAAGCACCAAAGTTATCTTCGTTTTGGTCGCTACCCCTTATAAAGGGTCTCTTCTATCTCTTTAAAGGGGTTCCTTCTATCCCTTAAAATGGATCCCTTGAATCCCTCAAAAGGAGTCCCTTCTATCCCCTTAACCCATTTATAACTCAAAACAAAATACCACTCTAATTCCAAGTAGTTTGTCCCCAAAAACGGAGAACCAGTTCTTAACGGGTTAAAGGGGTCCCTTCTATCCCTTAAAAGGGGTCCCTTCTATCCCTTAAAAGGGGTCCCTTCTATCCCTTAAAAAGGGTCCCTTCTATCCCTTAAAAGGGGTGCCTTATTTTCCTTAAAAGGGGTCCCTTCTATCCCTTAAAAGGGGTCTCTTCTATCCCTTGAAAATGGTCCCTTCTATCCCTTAAAATGGGTCCCTTCTGTCCCTTATAATAGTTCCCTTATATCCCTTAAAAGGGGTCCCTTCCATCCACTAAAAGGGGTCCCTTCCATCCCTCAAAAGGGGTCCACTTTTCTAGCCCTTTAAAGGGGTCCCTTCTATTCCTTGAAAGGTGTCCCTTCTATTCCTTAAAAGGGGTCCCTTCTATCCCTTAAAAGGGGTCCATTATATCCTTAAAAGGGGTCCCTTCTAGCCCCTAAAAGTGGTCTCTTATATTCATTAAAAGGGGTCTCTTCTATCCCTCAAACGGTTTCCCTTGTATTCCTTAAAAGGGGTCTCTTCTATCCCTCAAACGGTTTCCCTTGTATCCCTCAAAAGGGTTCCCGTCTATCCCTTAAAATGGGTCCCTTCTATCCCTTAAAAGGGGTCCCTTACATCCCTTAAAAGGGGTCCCTTCAATCCCTCCAAAGGGGTCCCTTCCATCCCTTCAAAGGGGTCCCTTCTATATTCCTTAAAAGGAGTCCCTTCTATCCCTCAAAAGGGGTTCCTTCTATATCCCTTAAAAGGAGTCCCTTAAAAGCGGTCCCTTCCATCCCTTGAAAGGGGTCCCCTTACTATCCCTTAAAAGGGATCCGAAAGGGGTTACATGTTATCCTCTCGAACGCCACACACCCTTCCCCTCCCCCGCCATCCATCCCATTTCACTCGACGCATGCTACGGTAGAGATGCCCCGTATTTCTTCTAAGGCTGGTCACTTGAGGAGGCTCTCTATATATATATATATCTCACCCGAAACCGGCTGCTTTTGGAGGAAGACTAAAGTGCTACCCGACTAACAATCCCGTGGCCTCAAGTATAAAACGAAAAATGATGCAACATGAGAATGACATTCCGACAATTTCAGGTTAACCCATTCAGAACTGCAAAAAAAATGTCCCATACTAATTCCAAGTAGTTCGTCCCCAAATTCGTGGGACCAGTTCTTAGGGCCCATATTAACGAGTATAAAATAAATTCAATTTGGAAAAATAAAAAAAATAAAATCGCTTTTCATTGGTCAACACACGCACCAGCACCCCCCAAGATCCTAGTCTTTGGTGCTGGTGCGCGTGTTGACCAATTAAAAGCGGATTTGATTTTTTTTTGTTTATTGATATTTTTTTTCTTCGTTAAAACGGGCCCTAAGGGGGTTAAGGAGCCCCCGTCATTCACAAAAAAAAAAAAAACAGCCAAAATGTGCTACCTCTCTCGCAGTACGCGTCATTTTGTTACGCCCTTATTTATCTCTCTCTCCCCCCTTTCACAGTCGTATCCCAGACTTGACGCATGCTACGATAGAGGTGCACCATGTTTTTTTTTTCTGAGCTCTTCACTTAAGGAGCGTCGTATCTCGCCGAAAAATGATATTGGGGGGAAATAAAAGGGGGCTGCCGGAGGATGAACCGTATGACCGAAGTATACACTGAAACGTGTTTCGTCACAAAATTGAAGGCCCGACGAATTTTCGTTTAAGAGCCCGATCGTGAAGAAAACAATTCCGCCAAAAAGTGCTACCTCTACCGTAGCACGCGTCACTTGGAGTCACATAGGCTCTTCCCCCACTACGGGTTACTACATAGCGCCGTACAGTACTCTAGAAACGACCCCACACTAATTCGGTTAGCCTCCCCGAAAATGCGGTGGGTGTGTTCAGTCTTAGACGTATGCTACACGGTAGAGGTGCACCTGCATACAGGATATTTTTGTTAGCGTGGTCACTCGCGGAACTCTGTACCTCGCCCAAAAAAAAATGATTTTTTGGAGGAAAATAAAAAGGGCTATTAATAGTAGCATACCCGATGAACAATTCCATGCCCTACGAAAGTAACTATACGGCGAAAACTGTTATTGCACAAAAATTGAACTATTCCGACGATTTTTTGGGTTAAGGAAGCCCCCGTCATTTCCGAAAACGCTTCAGCCGAAAAAAAAATGCTACGAGCTATCTCTATCGTAGCACGTGTTAGTTGGTGTGTTCCGATGGACCCGCGATTTTTCTTGAAGTGGGCCGCCCTAAACCGTAAGCCTCTGTCACTGTACAAAACCTACCTTCGCCTGCGAAGTATCTGAAGTTGCCAGACGTTCGACATGAGTGCGCTTGTACAGTAGAAAACTTGTTGAAAATGGTGTTGCTTCGAAGGAGGAGGGGCGAAATAATAGGAAGGGGGGACGCAGAGGGGGGGGGGCGTACTCATTTGTTGGTTGCCTTAGACATTGGACCATTGACCACGCACCCCTTTCGAGGCGGACCAGGGGGGGGGGGGTGTACTCATGTCGTGCACGGCCGTAGTCTTAAAAACCACAGACACTCGCATCCCTACAATGCCGGGACAGAGCACGTTGGGTTTTAACCAACCAGGCAGACATTAAAGAGTTTCGGAAAAAAAAATGAAAACAAGAAAGTCGATGCTCATGCTGGTGCTCATGAATGGCGGGGTATTTGTCCAGGATTATTACGACTTGCTCATGTTTGGGGATTATTGCCAAGTCATCATCGACACGACGTTTTTTGCAGCAGGCGAACCGCGAAGTCGAGTGAGAAACATGTGACTACTGCACGAAATGCCATGAACTTCCGGTCGACCACGGTGCTCCACCACCTTCCGCCGTGACCTTCTCCCTCCGCTCCTCCGCCCGTATCAATTTTCCCACGGTCGTTGCCTTCCTCCTTGCCGTCGTCCAACTCATCGAGGTTGTGTGCGTACGCATCGTGCATTTTTTCCCCTTTGTTTCCATTTCCAACAGCGCGAACACATCCTTCACATCCCCACCCCGTCTTGCCCGCCTGGCCTGAAATCAGACCTACCTGCTGCTGTGCTGCTTTCGACACCACAGCAGCAGTATCACGAAGCCACGACTGGATGGGGCAGGCGGCGGGCCCTGCCGCTCTACGATTTAGCGCCCGCCGAGTGGGTACTCGCCTCTCCCACATCCTCCTCGCGGTCTCCCAGCTTTGAGGTTGCGTGCCGGTGTCTGTTTGCTCTCGTACGAGTACGTACCCATCATTTCTCCTTCCAGCAGAACACTACTTTCCCCGCCACGGCATCACCAGCCGACCACTTGTTCAAGGAAGATGGCGCGCCCTGTCACCGTACGCTGTGGCGGCGTGTCATACATCCCAGGCTGCTGTAGTGGCGGTGCAGGCGCCCTGATACCGCCTGTGTTCTGTACCATGACCACAACCCTGCGCAGCTTGACTGCTCATGCCTGGACTCCATTTTTCGACCCTTTTCTTTGAGCAAGAACTGAAAACAGTTTGCCCATGGAAAAAAGGTAGCCGTTAACGTCTTTTATGCGGCGAGACTTCGGCCGTCTTTGATCAACCACGTCCATGAGCAAGTTTTGTTCCACTTTTTTTTTTTTCCGAAACTCTCTATTGCTTGCACCAAGCGCGAAGCACCGTGAGGTATTTTGGGCGAGTCGCATGGAGGGTGAGCTGCGTCCTGCTAAGAACCGCCTGTGAGTCGGACTTGCACACTTAGTAGGGGGGGGGGGCGTACTCATTTGTTGCCCGCCTTAGGCATTTGACCATTGACCACGCATCCCTTTCGAGGCGGGGCACCTTTCCTACTCCTAATAGAAACACCCCCAGCAGTTGGGCGCGCATTGCGTTGTTCCGGTGTACTCATGTCATGCATGGCCATAGTCGTGTGACCCTAGACCCTCGCATCCCTGCAATGCCGGGGCAGAGCACGTCGGGTTTTCACCGACCAGGCAGACATTGCTTGTTGCACCAAGCGCGAAGCGCCGTGAGGTGCTTGGCGAGCCGCATGACGGGGTGAGCTGCGTCCTTCAAATAAACCTTGTGAGGCGGGCGCTTTTTCTTGCGTATGGACCACAGCGTCGAATTAGTTGGGGGTGGGAGGGAGGGATGGCTGAAGCTCTCGACGGCACACCTTAGCTCTGGCGTCCCACCAAAACAGCACTGAAGCAATGAAAACCGGAGGGGGGGGAAGGGGACAAAATACCGCACGGGTAACCATTAACGGGGTTTCAAAACGTAAAATCATACCGTACCAGACTAGTGTAGGTATAAGAAACGGAGGGGGGAGGGGGGGAAAGGACAAAATACCGTATTATACTCGTAGCCATCGACGGGGTTTTCAAACATCAAACCGTACCAGGGATTAATGGTATACGTTTAGAAAAATATGAGTATACCTCGTACCCGGGATGTTGATTTTCGCATATTGTTTAGGTGGTCCCGCACATTTTTTTCGGGAAAACCCCAACTCGGAATCCTTCACGAGACACTTTTCGACCAAACCATTTCTGACCGATGGGCTTCCTTAACCTTTTTATTAATAGGACTGCAGTCCCGTTATGGGGATAAATTACTTGGAATTAGAGCCAAATATATGGTCATGTGCACTGGAGTACTAAAAGGGTCAAGGGCACTGAGGAACTACCCAAAAAGGCATGTGCCTTATTCTTCTTGCTACGCACGCATCCCCGGGTCGACATGTCACAGAGCAGAGAATCGACACCCATGTAATCGATGGGTTCGTGGCTGGCGTAAAAAAACGCGCCTCGAAGCCGCGCTCGGGTTGTGCACAGTGTGTTAAGGTTTAAGGTTTTCAGGGTTATATATGGGTGAGGGGGAGCAAGACACCATGGCCGTAACGGCATTCAACCCCCCCTCTATGGTCATACGACAACGGCCATGCATGAAAATGAAGTACACCCCCGTTCATACGACTACGGCCAAGCATGTAAATGAAGTACACCCCCTACTGCTGTAGCTAAACGTGCAACAAAAGACGAGGGAAACCACGAATCACAACGCAAACGCCGAGATAATATTTTCAAAGCCAACTTTTCGTTTTTGGTTTTGTGTGTGTGGCCCGCCCCCCCCTTGCTTGCGTTAGGGGAACTGGACTTCGAAAAAATCGTCCCAGCAAGGGGGGGTGTTATCTTATTATCTTGATTACAGTATACGGTACTGGCTCCTGCTACGGTCGGGGTACTCTGTATTTATGCATGGCCGTAGTCGTATGACCATAGGCCCTCGCATCCCTACGATGCCGAGACGGAGGGGGAGGGGGTGTACTTCATTTTCATGCATGGCCGTAGTCGTATGGCCATAGGCCCTCGCATCCCTACAAGGCCGGGGGGGGGGGGTACTCATTTGTTTCCAGCCTTAAGTCCTTTGACCATTGACCACGCATCCCTTTCGAGACGGAGCACCGTTCCTATTCCTAATAGTAGAGGCACCTCCAATAGTTGGGGCGCTCATTGCGTTGTTTCCACATATATACGTAGAAACGTTTTGCTAATCTTATCTTATCCCCTTGCTGTTTCGCTTGCCTGTGGCCACTATCTATCTCGGTAGGGGGGGGGGGGGGGGGGGTATTCTAACACTACCCCTTAATGATCACTGTATGCCGCGTTAATGCCACTCGACTTGGAAAATATTTTTGTGGGCGCAGTGTAACGAACAGTTCCGTGGCGGTCCACCTGAAAGACTGCGAAGGGGGTGTGTTATTTTATCACCCGTGTGATACGGTACTACTGGGTGTTATCTTGATTACAGTATAGGGGGAGGGTGTTACGTTATCACCCGTGTGATACGGTACTACTGACTGAGTGTTATCTTGATTACAGTATAGGGGGTGTGCTATCTTATCACCCGTGTGGTACGGTACTACACCCCCGCCCCCCCGTATCCCTCCCCGCCCCTCCCGCCTCCTCCGGAAAAGCCTTGTACTCCTAGTGTCGGGGGTTAACACAGGGCTAGCAGAGTGCTCCCGTGACTGCGTTTTCCATATTACACAGAAGAATATTTCCGGAGGTCATAAAGTTGTAAGGCAAAACCCCCTTGACCCACATCTTCAACCCCCAAAAATAAACACAAACGTGAGGAGCGTGGAAAAAACGCGCCATAAATTCGGGCGCCGACCAAAATTGCGAGAGCAAAAAAAAACGATGATGAGCGGTGCAGTAGGGATCCCTCTACAGTGCTATCGGCCCCTCTATAGTGCTAGTGGTCCCTCTATAGTGCCGGTATGCGCCAGCCACCAATACCGGCACTATACATAGCCGCAACCGGCACTACTCCGCACACTGCCACATTGGTTGATCCCACCTGTGCCAAGCGATTTCACAGGCACTATTAATACTATAGCGGGCAGCCGGCACTATAGGGCCCAACCACTACTGTATGGGAACACAAGCCGATGTGGCCTGCGTAACCTGGTGGTCCCCCCGCCCCCCCAAAGCATCCATCCATACATGTTCTCTGCGGGAGAAGAAAAACAAGAGCGAGGAACATCCCTTCATATCAATTACAAAAACCGCCGGTTACGGTAAAGTGGAAACAAGCCAATCTGGCCTCCACAGCGGGATCACCCCCCCAAACATCCATCCATACGTTTGTTCAACCTAATAAAAAAGAGCAAGAATAAGAAGCACCCCTTGAGAGTCAAAACTACAACCAAACGCCGGCGACGGTGAGGGGAAACAAGCCGATCTGACCTCCACAGCGTGATCGTGCTGCACCTCCCCCCCCAAAAAATGCATCCATACGTTTGTTCTGCGGGAAAAAAAAGAACAAGCACAAGAACAAGAAACAAGAACAAGCACGATAAACAAGAAACACCCCTTCATGGCTAGTGGTAACAGCAACGGTTATCATTGATGATCAAACCCTCAGCCATCAACGCAACAGCAGCAGCACAGCAGCAGCGAAGCATCAGCAACGCAGCACCAGCAAAGCAGCAGCGACAAAGCAGAAGCGGCAAAGAAGCAGCAGCAAAGCGAAGCAGCTGAAAAGTAGCAGCAAAGCAGCAGCAGCAAATCAGCATAGCACCAGCAGCAAAACAGAAGCACCAAAGCACCACAGAAGCAACAGCACTAAACGCTAAACGTCCACGCTAAGGCTCACACAACGCGTGGCTCGGAAGAAAAAAAACACGAAAACCAATCTACAATACCTACCTAACAACCAACCCGCACCAAAAACCTGTCCAAATGGAGTTCTGCCAGCGACTAAGGAGCGATAGGTTAGTACATTACACTCCCACCACCGATCGCCCCTCAAGCAGCTAAAACACACCAAACTTAACCTACCCGAACCAAACGAAACCAGAAAAAAATCAGTTTACCCAAGACAATATTTCCCCCCTCCCCCCCGGAAAGAAAGCCTGCCACGGAGACGCCCATCTCACCCCCCCTCCCCCCTCCCCCCCCGCCACCGCTATCGTGCATATCACTCCGTGTTGAAAGTAAAAGTCACGTAATGTCCCTATCCTACTAATACCACTCTGCGAGGAATTTTAGCGACCGGTACGTATTGATATGTATACACGAACGACCCTTCCAGTTCCGCCCAGAGTAGAAGTATACTACTACTAATACCGTCAAACCTAGACTATATACCGCACAAACACGCCAACTATTAAACATGTGCAACTCCCCCTTCTGCATTTTCAAGGCGTTCGTACGTGTGATACCTGCATCCACCGCCTTAGCTATTTTGGGACTCTTAACTACTTGGAATTAGTGCGGGGTAATTTGCGCAGCCGTAAAGTCGCCATATTTGGTGTAATTGCCGAGACCTTTCGAAGGTTTCGTCAAAACCGACCCTAGGGTGCTTGCTCCCTTTGAGACCATTCATCCGGTTTAAGTTTTTTTCGGGGGGAGATAAGACCAGGTAAATATAATCGTCACGAAAAATAATCTACTCGGAAGCTTGGCATGGGGTAATGTTTGCAGCAGTAAAACGAAACGCCAAAACGGAGAAAAGACTACGTAAAATTCGGCTTGCCATGGGGTGGTCTTCAAATGGGCACACCACTACTACTGTATACACCCCATAACGTCATGCAGCAGTAGCAGCAGCAGCAGCAGCAAAAACGGGTTAATTCAGAGAGAGAGGGGGGGGGGGAGAGGGCTGGAGACCGGCCACGCCTCTGCCGATGCCGTCACAGGGCCGTCACATTTCATCACAGCCAAGTTATAACTATAACGACGTTCCGGTGACAAACAGACTGGAATCAGACCTATACACCCGCATACCCCTTATAACACCCCAAACAACCAGTTCCACCAGAAAAAGGAGGCATAAAACAAACGGGGGGGGGGGGGGGGGGTACTCAGCAACCGTAGTCGTCTGACCATAGACCTTCGCGTGGGGGGGGGGGGGGGCTCATTCGTTGCTTGCCTTAGTCAGTTGGCCATTGACCACGCATCCCTTTCGAGGTGGAGAAGGTATACTCGTAGGGGTGCGGGGGGGTAACCGCCACCCCCGCTGATGCCACGGCCACCGTCACCATCACTGCCGACGACACCGTCAAACCGATGTCACTGTCGACTCTACTTCCAACGTGCCGTCTGGCTGCTACCACCCCCGCCACCCCCGCCGCCACCACCACCATCACCGAAAGTCATCACCGTTTTCGCTGGAAGGTGAAGGGCGATCGCTATCATCACCCATTACCACCACCACCACCACGACCGCCGCCGCTGCCGCCGCCGCTGCCGCCGCCGATGCCGCTGCCACCTGCGAGAAGGTATCCGGTAACCACCATATACCAACACCAACAGCGTCGCTACTACCACCACCGCCAACACCCCCCGCTACCACCGCCAGCATCACCACCCCATGCCACTTGCCGACTGCTCGAAGGTATCCGGTGATCCCTACAACGACGACCACCACCACCACCACCACCACGCCAACCGCCACCACCGCCCATGTCACTGTCGACTGCCTCGGAGGTGCCGGCTGATTCCCACAACCACCCCACCCGCTGGCACCGCCCCATGTCACTGTCGACTGCTCGAAGGTGCCGGCTGACTGCTACCACCACCACCACCACCACCACCACCACCGCTAACGCGGTGTTTGTCGCTCCCGATGACCCTTCCCGTCACCTGATCGACGTCGATGGGCCCCTTCAAGCCCTGCTCCGACCGCAAGACCAGCACGGTTTTCTCGATTATTTGCTGCAGCCAAAAAAAACAACAACAACAACAACAACACACAAATGGGGTTTGCATGAGAGATTGACGGACCACCATCGGACGGGAAATGGGAGCGAGGGGGAGCGCGGAGAGCGGGGGCGGGGGGCATGACTAGGGTTAGGGACACACCAAGAAGACAGACCAGCACTCGCTCACACTAGGAGCGCAGTACGTGCCTCGCCCAAACCTTGACTTTGGAAGAAGTTTGTTCGCGTAACCCGACCGAGGTAGTTGTCTACTTGAGGGGCTAAACCGGTCCCAGTGACAAAATTCAGTGACAAAATATTGCCTCAGAAGGCGAAGACTAACTGAAACCCCTTAAGTAGCCCTAATGAAACAAACACACAAGTATACGAGCATTCATGCTAGCCGAGGTAGTTGTCTACTTGAGGGGCTAAACCGCTTCCAGTGACAAAGTTCAGTGAAAAAATATTGCCTCAGAAGGCGAAGACTAACTGAAACCCCTACCCTACCGTGCGATGAGTCTGTCGTCAACTTGTGTGGGGTGGAATAATCTCCTATGCATATACCACCATGTCCTGAAACATAAGAACCGTTTGGATTACATATTAATATACAAATGGTGCCTATATTTTGGTACGGAGTGGTATATATGTGATAACGGTTTGTTTGGTTGAAACAAAAACAATACGCCGGTCCAGGTACCTTTCTGTGGGGGGCGTTAAGGCGAACACGCACACTTCAGGCGACTCAAAAGGGGTACGTACCTCGTACGAGTACAGCAGTACCTCGTTTTCGAAAAGGGTACAACAGTACCGTTTTTCGGCGCCGTCAAAATTAGAAAGTCGCATTCGCTTGCTCGTAATCATACATACAAGAACAAAAACAAGCAAAAAAAGCAATCTAACGAGGGTGACAAAAAACGAAACCTGACACCATATCGTTCGTCCACGACAAAAAATAAATAAAAAAAACCATCAGGCTATATAGGATTTCTAAACAAAAACGCGAGGGAAAACAAAAAGCGTTGTTCAAAAATACAGTTTCGCTATGTTTTGTCCCGTTTGTCTATTATTGAGAACAAAGTATCGGGGAGATTGTTGCGAGGCGTCGAGACATGTGTTCGAGTTGCTATTATATACATAGTTCACACGGCCGCCTATTAACTGGAAACCCATTAGGGACCCCTGTTAGGGGATAGGGGCCAAACACAGCGAAATTGCTCCTTGTTATCACAATTGTCTACGAACAGTACAGTACAGGACACCTAATAAGAAACAGGAAATATGGTCCAGGCTGGATTTCTTATTTGAGATAGGGGGCTTTCCACAATATAATTTCAAGATAACGACTCCATAATTTCTTCAACGCCTATTTATTGCACTTTTACCCCACAAAAGTAAAAATGTCCACGCCGTTTTTTGGGGATAGACACTGAAAATTGGCACACGTGTTTTATGCGCCTTCCCCGAGCCTTTAGCGAATCTTTTTTTTTCCCTTTTGTTTTTGGCCGGAAATTTCGGATATCGTAATACCCAAATTTCCCAAAACAAATGCAAAGCAAACAATATCTGGCGGAAAAAATAAAAATAAAATAACGTTCGTTGACGGCTCGGATAGGGCGCATAAAAAACACGTGTGCCAAATTTCAGGGTCTACCTCCAAAAAAACTGCGTGGGCATTGGCTACTGAATAAATTATGGGCGGTATGCTCGAACCAACCTGTATATATATATACATAATTTTGTTGTTTAATCTTGCGCTTTCCACCAGTGCACACAGCCAGTTCATGAGATCTACAAACAGCCACCCGTACGAGTTCCTATTTTAGAAGTACCCCCAACCTTGACCGTCAACCCCCTTGAGGAAAAGGATGCTAGTAAATTAACGATCACAGCGACGGCCACGTCGTACGTGATTGCAATTTGGAGGGGGTGACACCGATCGGCACCCGAGCTACAAATGTAAGGAGTCGTATATCCAGCACGGGTGCAACATGATCCTATCCGCACTGCTGGGAACTCACGCCGCTCGAAGATGGTTGATACCCCCTGCCTTAGTAAAACCCATTGCTGTCTCCGGAAGTGGCCACACCAGAAATTAAATTAACTCATTGAAGCTGTCGTCCATATGCAAGTCCGCCTCAGAGGCGGTTCTTAGCAGGATGCAGCTCACCCTCCATGCGACTCGCCCAATACCTCACGGCGCTTCGCGCTTGGTGCAAGCAATGTCTGCCTGGTTGGTGAAACAATCGTGGCTCCGTCCGCGCATTGTAGGATGGCAGGGTCTATGGTCATATGACTACGGCCGTGCACAACATGAGTACACCCCCCCGCCCCCCCGGCTCCGTCTCGAAAGGGATGCGTGTCAAATGGTTAAAATGACTAAGGCAAGCAACAAACGAAGTACGCCCCCCCCGCCACCATCCTAAAAATAATAATTATATTTATAGGTGGGGTTGCGTCGGTTGGCAAGCGACGCTGTAAAACACGCCACTCGCTGCGTGAGCTAGACAACCAGGGTGCCGTTTTTGTTAATTTTTGTTTGGCGGTCACCAAAGCTGGCGGTCGAGTAG
Source organism: Saccharina japonica (assembly GCA_008828725.1). NCBI lineage: Eukaryota > Phaeophyceae > Laminariales > Laminariaceae > Saccharina > Saccharina japonica. Next base: position 1,229,081 of record MEHQ01004022.1, on the reverse strand, counting down.
ATCATTTTTGTGCGGGGTGGAGAACCTTTGGTTCCGCACAAGGGGAATGGTCGTTTCACGTAAGTGTTAATATGGTAAGGCGTCCGCGAGGCAGTTACATAGTAAAACCCATTGCTGTCTCCGGAAGTGGCCACACCAGAAATTTAAATTAACTCAATTGAAGCTGTCGTCCATATGCAAGTCCGCTTCAGAGGCGGTTCTTAGCAGGATCAGCTCACCCCCATGCGACTCGCCAATACCTCACGGCGTTTTCGCGCTTGGTGCAAGCAATGTCTGCCTGGTTGGTGAAAACCCAACGCGCTCCGTCCCGGCATTGTAGGGATGCGAGGGTCTATGGTCATATGACTACGGCCGTGCACACACATGAGTACAGACCCCCCCCCCCCCCCCCCCCTGTTTTAGCAATGTCTGCGTGGTTGGTGAAAACCCGACATGCTCCGTCCCGGCATTGTAGGGATGCGAGGGTCTACGTATGGTCACACGACTACGGCCATGCATGAAAATGAAGTACACCCCCCCCCCCTTGTTTTGGTCGATACCGAAGTATATCCCTCAACCCTTCCTTTCAGAACTGCAAAACTTGTCCCACACCGATTCCCGAGTATTTTGTCCCCAAAATCGAGGGACCGGTTCTTAACCAATTCAGAACTGAAAAAAAATGTCCCACACTAATTCCAAGTGTTTTGTCTCCAAATTCGTGGGACCAGTTCTTAAGGGGTTAACCCATTCAGAACTGAAAAAATGATCCCACACTAATTCCAAGGAGTTTGTCCCCAAATGCGCGGGACCGGTTCTTGAGGGCTCAAAAGGGGTTTCAAAGGGTTACTTAACAAAATAGGCTTCGAAAATGGTTGTTGTACGGTGTCGATTTTGTTTTTGTTTTTCGTATATACAGTAATATATATACAAGGTTCTCCTCCGGGACGTGCCTAGGGGAGTGGCGCAAGGACGAATCGAAAACCTACTATTAATAGTAATACAACAGCATGCGATATTGTTTATCATACGCGTATCATATTACGTAATAAATAACTACGACGTTATTAAATATCTTCGTATTAATGTACATAAATGTAGACCCTTTTAGAACTGCACCTGCATTTTTTGGGATAAAACAAACTCGGAAATAGGGTGGAATATATATATATATATGATCACCTTCACCGCGCTCTTCGCAATCGAAAACCCCGCCGCCTGCCTGGCCTGCTCCGCCGCAACAGCCCTGCCCACAGCCACCGCCATGGCCTCCTCGTGCCTCCGGTTCAGCTCCCTCTTCACCTCGGCCACGCGCTCTTCCATTCGCGCCGAATATTTTTCTTCCAGAGATTCTGCCGGTCGAGGCGGGGGGGGGGGGGGGTTGGGGGAAAGTACGGGGAAATTTTTTATCACATGCGTTCCTTTTTAAAGGGCAAGGGGGGGGGGGGGGTGTACTCATGTCGTGCACGGCCGTAGTCATATAACCATAGACCCTCGCATCCATACAACGCCGGGACGGACGGAGCAGGTTGGGTTTTCACCAACCAGGCAGGGGGGGCAAGAGCGTGAGTCATCGACGTGGAAGCTCATGCTGCAACGTAGTCGGTTCTTCAGTAGTGTCGGTTACCAGAGTAGTGCCGGTTGGGTTAGTGCCGGCAATCTTGGCTGTGGCACAGCTCCTTATTTCCGTACCCAAAAAACCTCCATACCCCCGAATTCGCAGTAGTGCCGGTAGTTTTTGCTGGCACAGAAGTTCTTTCATGTATAAATACACACCCGAACAATATATGTCGTGTCCCTACGAAGTGAAAACTATTTAAAATATCTTGAGTTATTAATAGTATGAATTATGGAAATATACGTACTATACGAGCGAAGCTAACCCAAAACAAAATCATGTACTCGTATACCATTCTGACCCAGAATATAAGCAACATTTATACATTAATAGGTAGTATAAATGTTCCTTATATTTCCGGTCGGGTGTGGTTCCAGGCATTTTCCACACTTCGGAGAGTAGTGCCGGTTGCCGCAGAAATAATGCCGGTTCTTCAGGCTGGCACGTCCCGGCACTAAAGAGGGACCGGCACTACTGCACTGCACTTAAAAAAAGACACAAAAATCAAGACGCTGAGTCAAATTCCAAGTGTTTTTCATACCAAGAAAGGGCTGCAATTATAAACGGGTAGGAGCACCCCGAAACAAGCCGAAACACGCGCTTTGAACCCATTTAGGACTGCAGTCTCGATGTGGGGACCAAACACTCGGAACTAGAGTGAAATATTTCGTTCCAGACAGTGCAATCCTCAAAGGGTTAAGTTAACTACTGTACACCAGGTAAACATTAGTGGTCCCTCTATAATGCCGGCAGAGTACCGGTAGTGCCGGCTGCCCGCTATAGTACGAATAGAGCCTGTGATTTCGCTTGGCACATATGGGATTTAGCAGCGCGGTAGTGTGCGGAGTAGTTAGTGCCGGTTGCCGCTATAGTAGTGCCGGTATTGGTGGCTGGCGAATATCGGCACTACTATCCCACTACTACTGTCCACAAGTCTGTCTCTAAACATAAGAACCGTTTGCATATTAATATTTAATCAAAAGGTTCCCAACAATTCGGAATAACAGAGTGGTACTCGTAGCTATTATCTGTATTGGGGTAAATACCAGGTGTATAGCTTTTGGTATAGCTGAGACAAGCCGTCATTATCGCTCAGAACCCCAGAATGCTCGCATCTCGGGGCGTTATTAACTCGGGCGGTACCCACTAACAACAACAACAAAAACAACGAAAATACACAAAAACGGAAATATCATCTTCTATGCGAGGCACTCCATCCTAATAAATACCAGGGTGAATGGAAAGTTTGTGGCGTGGCAGAAGACTACCGGTACACCTGGTAACTATTAACCTTACGTACGTACTATGTAATCATTTATAGACCGAACCTAGTCTGTATATAATCCGTTGACGGCACCCACCTACCGTAGAGCCCTAGGTTTTCAGGCACTTCGCAGGCGTTTTCAGGCATGTGGTCTCAGGCACGCCGCAGGCGAAACCTCTCGAGATCCAGGACAAAAACCAGGCATATGCCTGGTTCTGAACGCGCGTTACTTTTCCTTGAAACGTTACCCAAGACGACGTGACAGAAACCTTATCCTACACGAATCTCAAGTGCTGAGTTTCTTCAAGGGGTATACGAGAACGCCTGAAAAGAAAATGCCCTTCCACTGGCCTGAACAAAGGCAGGCACGAAAACAGCAGTGGTTCAGGCACCCGAGCCTGTTTCAGGAAAGGTACGTATTTTGTTTCAATGCCTGAGACGTGCCTCAAACCTTATCCTGTACTAATTTCAAGTGTTTTGTTTCAAGGAGTACAAAAGAATATGCCTACGTACGAGTAAAAGAAATGTCTTACACTTGCCTGAACAAGGTACAGGCACGAAAACAGTAGCGGTTCAGGCACCCTCGCCTGTTTCTGAAAAGGTAGTGCAGGGCATTTGTTTCAGGCATGCCTGAAAGGCTGGCTAGGGCCTAGCCGTGACCGTATCATACCTATGGCAGCGACCGGGTGGAGGTAAGCGTGCGACAGAAGACCTTCAGCGCCAGCGATGGGGGAGCGATGGGAGGGATCCCTTTGCAAACATCCTCGGAGGGTTTCCACCAAAGCAACATCCTTCTGCGATATTCAGACGGGGGGTTACGGGGCACCAAGGGGGGGGGCGGGGCGGAGGGGCGTACGTAGTCAGTTGCTGTTTGTCTTAGTCATATGACCATTGACCTCGCATCCCTTTCGAGACGAAGCATATCATGTCCCTGCTCTTGATGATAGAGATACCTCCAACAGCTGGGCGCTCATTACGTGGTTCCCATAGATTACATTATAAACGTTTTGCTGGTCGTATCACCTTCCTGTTTCGCAGCCTGTGACCACCATTTTATTTACATCCTAGGATAGCGATCGTTTTCTCGCCACTATTGTATAGTACGCTAAACTTCTCCATGTTACATGCGTCTACTTTCCTCATCTCCTCCAACACATATCGTTCCTCCTTGTGTACACATTTCACACTCTCCTACTACGTGAGTTCTAACTCTATTGCTTTGCCACACGGATATGCCCATCCGTGCGTTAACTTCTTCCTCCTCCCGGCTAATGCTAAAACCCCTTTTTTCATTCTGGCAGGTCTAGGTCGCGCGGGGATACTATTATAGCCAAAATGACAAAACAACAGAAACCTTGACTCCCGGGCACACCGACCTACACTACAAATGTCATTTCGATAATATGCCACCATGCACAACCCCTATCTGAACTATAAATATGCGAATTATGTATCGCAGATGAAGAACGGTGCCACGCACGGCCTCCGTAGGGAGTTCCAGCGGCTCGAAAACAAAGTACCGAAAAACAGCGTTGAGGTCAATTCGCACAGCGGTACACGACCGTTTTTTTAGGGGCTCGATTATTCCGGAACTGGGTAGGTCGCCAGTAGTACCGAACAAAATATTTTCGGAAAATATCTGGAGCACCTTCCCATGATGTTCGGTATTACAATAGTACTCTTGACTCGTGCTGCGATAGAGGTACGAGTACCATTTATTTTTGGGCTGAAACGGTTTCTGAATAATCGGGCCCCTTGCCTTAACCCAAAATCGTCGAATTTTCATTCTTGTGATGGCAACATTTTTTCCATGTTTTACTTACAAGTAGATCATCGGATCGGACATCGGGTATGTATATACGTATGTTACAGCACTTTTATTTTCCATTGTTCAAGCGATATGGGGCTCTTCGAGCGAAGAAAGAGCTCTCGCAAAAAAACACCAATCTACCCAAGGGCGTCCGAAAAGCTTTTTTTTGGACACCTAACTATATGAAATGGTCAGAACGCAAAAACAAGTCGGAGCAATGTGCGTCCGATTTTTTTTTTTCGACACCTAACTATCGGAAATGGTCAGAAAGCGAAGAAAAATCGGAGCAATGTGATTGATCGCTGGACGATCACAACAGTGCTCCGATTTTTTTCCCATTCTTGCCATTTTGGATAGTTAGGTGTCGAAAAAAAACTGTTCGACGATCACAGCGCTCCGTTTTTTTTTCTTCAATTCTGACCATTTTGGATCGTTAAGGTGTCGAAAAACAAATGTTCGGGACGCCCTCGGCATACCTGTAAATATCCGGTCGAGAACCTTCCGTAACTATGACGTTCGGTATTATGATATTAATAGCACCCTTACCGCTGTCAAGACAACGAACGCTCAGAAACGACCTCACTCCGGTGCGAATTCAACGATATTTACGGCATTCACCAGCACGAACCGTACGCGGGGTTTCTAAATTCCCGAAGGCTTCATTCAGTTCTCACCAGGTCGGCGATGGGGATGGTGTGGTCTCTGTTCGTGATGGCACGCATCTTCTGCAGCATGCCCAGATGAGAAAATGGAGTTTTACCTGATGAAGAGGGGGGGGGGGGGGGGTAGAAGGAGGTTTACCGTACCGTAACCATACCAAGTATCATATGTACCGTCATCGTAAGGTTGGAGAGCCGAAGGGATACCGTACTCGCACCGTGATCACGACGTTACCCCGTACCATGATGTTATCATAGGCGTACTGTGACGGTATCCGTACCATACAGTAACCGTACCGTGACTGTACCGTAACCATATCAAATACGTATCGCCACCGTACCACTGACGTACCATACCCGTACGATGGGCGTATCGTCACCAAGCTGAGACCGTATAGCAACCACATACCGTAACTTTGCCATATACATAACCGTACCGTATCCATAACTATACCGTAACAGTCCCAAAACCGTACCACACCTCAATCGCACTGGAAACATATACCCATATCGTACCGTGCGCAATCTGGTACAAAAAGTGGCTCACACATACCGTAACAGTCCCAAAACCACACTATACTCCAATCGCACTAGAACTACACAACTACACCGTACCGTGCGTCATCTGGTACAAAATGCAGCCGAGGCTCCAGATGTCGCTAGCCCTGCCGAGCTTCATCACCGGAGCCTGCCGGCCGGTTTCGGGGTCGAATTCCCCATTGCCCGTGTCCTCGAAAGCCTCCGGACACATGTAATTCATCGTGCCCAGCTGCCGATACAGGGTAACGAGCGGGGGTGGGGGGTGCTTCATATTTCATGCCTGGCCGTAGTCGTATGACCATAGACCCTCGCATCCCTACAATGGGGTGTGGGGGTATACTCATGGCATGCACAGTCGTAGTCGTATGGGGGTACTCCATATTGATACATGGCCGTAGTCGTGTGACCATAGACCGTCGCATCCCTACAATACCGGGACGGGGACGGGAACGGGGACGGGGGGGGGGGTGAGCAGGGCCGGGGAGATTACAGCAGTTGCTGTTGTTGGTTGCCGTTGTTGGGGAGGGCGACCGGAACAGTATTTTTTCGACACCTCGTAACATGAAAAAAACGGTCAGAATGGAAAACAAAACCATTTTTGATGTGAGGTGTCGAAACCAAATACTGTTACGACCACCCGTTGTTATTGGTGTGGTGACAAACACGGAATCGAACGAAGCCGAAGCCGCACAGAACATAAAATAACCACATCCAACCGAACGGAACGGAACCGAACCGAACCGATTCGAACCGAACCAAACCCAGCTGAAATCAAACCGAACCGAACCGACCCAAACCAAATCCGTCTTGCACTGGAATCTAGTCCGTGGTCACAAGGCGGAACTGAATAGACCAGAACCGAGTGAAACCGCACCGAACCGAACCAAAAACATACCGCACCAAGCAAAATCAAACCATACCACACCAAAAAACAGCACCAACCCAACCCAACCGAATCGAAAACGAACGAAACCTTCCCAAATTAAAACCGAAACGCAATCAATCAAACCGCACCAAAACGAGCTCAAAATAAACCAAGCCTAGCCAAGCCAAGCTAAACCATATCACACCAAACCGAACCGAACCAAGCCCAACAAAGCCAAGCAGAAGGCATGCCCACCCTAGAATCCCTGGAGATATTTGTGGTGTCGCTCGAGATGGCCTTGGCGATTCCGAAGTCGATCAGCTTTAAAGACCCCAGGACAAACACGAAGTTGGCCGGCTTGAGGTCACCGTGCACCACCTGCGTTCACCGCGAAGGCGGAGGGGAGGGGGACGGGAGACGTATTTCAACGAATGAATTTCAACGGATAGCTGGTACCGTTCAGTTCAATCCAGTAAACTGATTTTTAGCTACTACGGTGTGTCACAGCACACGCGTTTCGGCGAGTGAATGCATTCCAGCGAACGCATTAATATATGTTGTTGTTGTTGTTGTTGTTGCTGTTGTTGTTGATGTTGTTGTTGCTGTCGTTATCGTTATCGTTATCGTTGTTGTTGTTATTGTTGTTTTTACACAGTACGAATTAATGATACCTGGTGCATATGTATGATACGAACTCCGCTTCGCTCGCTGCATGTTGCATACCAGGTACAGCAGTATAACGACGGGTGCTATATACGATATAGGTATACCTTATTCTGGCTATTTTGGCTGAAACGTTTTCGGAATGACCTATTAAAGTATTAAAGGCTCCTTAACCCAAAATCGTCGGACTTTTCATTACATCTTGTGTGTTGCAACATTTTTCGTCGAATACTCAGGCCACGGTACTGTTTTGTTCATCGGAGTACTCGTAGCTACTTTTATTTCCCCTCCTAAACAATTTGCTGCATGAAGCATAGAGCTCCTCAAGAGACCACCCTCAGCAAAAAACATGGTGCACCTCTACCGTATTTTCCGGGTGGGCTAATGTAAGAATATTCAGAATCAAAGATGGACCCGAAAACCATGTATTCCTCTATGTTCACACACTATGTATTGTTCTGATCAACAGGTTTCCCCCCTTAGTAACACATAGTACCGGGTGGGCTAATGTAGTAAGAATAGTGAGCAGAACCCACGATGGCCCCGAAAAGCAGGTTTCCCCCTATGTTAATACACGAGTACATCGCGTCATTTTGTCAACTATCAGGGGAATTTAATAAATATCCCCCCGGGGATGAAATAGGTGTATGCCCGGTATTCGATTGTGTAGTATGTGCGCTGGAACTCGGTCTGGCCTGAACACTTGAAATAAAAGTATACTACAGCAAGACTACAGTAGTAACCATTTGAGAACGTGCCTTTTTTTCTTCAAATAACGGTATTTGCCGTTCATTTTTTGTGGCAGCAAAAATGTTCCGAAAATCTCAAAATGAAGATCCATATTTCCATCTCCCATATATCGTTTCGTATTCCAAGCTGTGGAAAAAGAGGCCAGCCCGACATAGACAGCAACATAGGCTTGGCCCAGCAGGAACACCCGGCCCGATTGAGCACTTGTACCCGGAGCACTGGGGTTGGACGTACCGCAAAGGCTTGTCTCTGCTTTCTGTAAAATCTGCAACTGGTTGATCGAGTTTCGTTCGCCGGGAAAACTTTCACCACCATCGGGGGGTGCTCCGCACCCGTAAACTCTTGTTGGCGTCCATCCTGGGACCCAGGGCGAGCATTCCCCGGGAACATGATTTTGTTTAGAGGCTCGCGGCCCGCGGGGTGTGCAGTGCTCTGCCCTCGGTCCGGCCAGAAACGCGGCGAAACCTGCGTGTTGGTCGTTGCTCTTACAGCTCTTGATAGGAACCGACTGACAGCTCGCCTCCGGAGCGTTTTCTGGCGCTTTAAACGGTTGGCCACACGTCCCGAGGTCACAGGGAGCACTGTGCAAGCAGCAGCGTTGCGTGGCGTGCTCTGGGGGTAGAGCACGGGCTGGTCTTCTGTTCCCGGCCGTCGGTGCTGCTTGGGGCCGTTTGGGTGTACGTCTCTCTCTGGGTATACCATCACGGACGACATCACCAAGCCTGAGAGGTGAGACCATTTGCCTCGCACAGCGTTCGCCTCGACCCCTCTACCAGAGGAGAGTCGTCGTGCAAAATCTTAGTTGTATACCTCATTTCTAGCTCGAGCACGAGTAGGCTGCGCATCTACAGCAGTATCTAATCATCAGCGACCCAAAAAAAAACAGCTGATTCTGTAAAATTGTACAAAAACAACATGCCTCCGGCGATTGGCGTGCTCGTACGTACGAGTACGTGTGGTTTGATGCGATATTATCTTTGTTTTTGGACCAGCCCGTGCTCTACCCCCAGAGCACGCCACGCAACGCTGCTGCTTGCACAGTGCTCCCTGTGACCTCGGGACGTGTGGCCAACCGTTTAAAGCGCCAGAAAACGCTCCGGAGGCGAGCTGTCAGTCGGTTCCTATCAAGAGCTGTAAGAGCAACGACCAACACGCAGGTTTCGCCGCGTTTCTGGCCGGACCGAGGGCAGAGCACTGCACACCCCGCGGGCCGCGAGCCTCTAAACAAAATTATGTTCCCGGGGAATGCTCGCCCTGGGTCCCAGGATGAACGCCAACAAGAGTTTACGGGTGCGGAGCCCCCCCCGATGGTGGTGAAAGTTTTCCCGGCGAACGAAACTCGATCAACCAGTTGCGGATTTTACAGAAAGCAGAGACAAGCCTTTGCGGTACGTCCAACCCCAGTGCTCCGGGTACAAGTGCTCAATCGGGCCGGGTGTTCCTGCTGGGCCAAGCCTATGTTGCTGTCTATGTCGGGCTGGCCTCTTTTTCCACAGCTTGGAATACGACACGATATATGGGAGATGGAAATATGGATCTTCATTTTGAGATTTTCGGAACATTTTTGTTGCCACAAAAAATGAACGGCAAATACCGTTATTTGAAGAAAAAAAGGCACGTTCTCAAATGGTTACTACTGTAGTATCGTGAATAGGTATCATGTTGCACAATCCTGCTCTTACAAGTCACCAGCAACTATGTATTAATTGGGTTTCCATCCAGCTAAAGAGACTTTTCTATGTTAGGGGCTCCAGGTAAAACGTAAATACGGGGGGGGGGGGAAGGGGTTGATACGGCGACCCCTCTTTGGTTACGCGTAACGTTTGGTACATCCCTGATGTATACCTTCCAGCAACGCACAAAAGTTGATGACAACTGCAAGTACCCTGATGCGCGGATTGAGTTACCCAGCGATAGTTCCAACTACGTGAAGTTATGATTAGATATGACATGATATGCTATGATACGGCAAAATGGGATACTGTCCAATACCCCGCTTCTCCCCCTCCTACCCGCTGGCGGTGCATGGCGTGCACAGCCTGATATCACATGAAACGAAATAATACCACATCATAAAATACGATGCCGTCCCATACTCCTCTCCCCCCAGCTCACCCGCTCGTCGTGCGTGGCGTGCACAGCCTGATATTATACGTTACGAGAAAAAACAAACTAAGTACTGATAATTATGTTATATGATAAATAAAGTACGATGCCGTCCGATATCCCTTCTCTCCTCTCTCCCCCGCTTGTCCGTGCATGGCATGCACAGCCTGATACGATATGATGAGATTAAAAAAAAACGCATGATAATGATGTGATACGAAGTATGATAAAAAAAAAAAGTACGATGCCGTCCGATATCCCTCTTCTCCCAGCCCACCCTCTGGTAGTGCATGGCGTGCAATAATGATATACTACCAAAAAAAACAACGCATTATATGATGTGATATGATAAATAAAGTATGATACCGTCCCATATCCCTCGTCCCCCAACTCACCCTCTGGTCGTGTATGGCGTGCAAAGCCCGATATGATATCATACGATAATATTATACACGATACTATATCTCATCACACCATAAAATACGATACCGTCCGATATCCCTCTTCTCCCCTCTCACCCGCTGGTCGTGCATGGCATGCACGGCCTGCAGCATCTGTTGCCAGATGACCCTGACAAAGTTCGCCTGCAGACCTCCAGGAAACAGGTCGCCCATCGCCCATCCGGGAGAACCACTGCAGGACAAACAAGCCGCAACCGTGAAAAAACACACACAGAGACAAAAAAACAAAACACAAAAACAGATGAGCAAAGCAAAGCAATATCATATCATACGTATTACACGAAAGACAGACAGATGCCAAGCGGTTTCGCGATGGGTACACAAAAACAGATGAAAAAAACATAGCAATACGTATTACACAAAAAGACAGACAGATGCGACGGTTTCGCGATGGGTACGACACAAGAACAGATGAGCAAAACATAGCACTACGTATTATGCATACGTAAGACAGACAGATGCAACGGTATAGCGATGGGAACACAGCCAATACACAGTATACACGGATGTTGGACAGCAAGGGGAAAGTATAGGGGAATACGATTGGGGGGCATACGTAGAATGCATCAATCCCCGCCTTGGAACAGACAGATCATCGACTCTCACTTCATGACCTATAAGCAGTAGACCTTTCATGGCAGATCTATCCCCGACCTTGCATGATTTAGCTCATGTTACCGGACCGGGCGGGACCCGCGCAATCTGCATGATCTGACACAAGTTTCGTGGGTTGGATATGTGCTATGCAGATCCTGCACAAGCTCTTACAACGGCAGGTGAGGAACTAGATGATCTAGACGATGACCTATCTGTAGATGATCTAGATGATGATACATCTGTAGATGATCTGGATGATGATCTATCTGTAGATGGTCTAGATAATGATATATCTGTAGATGATCTAGATCATGATCCATCTGTAGATTATCTAGATCATGATACATCTGTAGATGATCTAGATCATGATCTATCTGCAGATAGATCTGCCCGAGGTGTGCATAATTTACCTACATACCCTGGTGCGATAATAGGGCTACAGTACGCGACAGATGTTAGTTCAAACAAATTGTCGACTCGAAAACGACCGCCACATGGGAAACTCCCAAAACGCGTTACCCAGGAAGGGCCACGGGGAAGGGTGAGGGGGGGTACTAATGCCGTGTACGGCCGTAGCCGTATGACCATAGACCCTCGCGTCCCTAGAATGCCGGGACGGAGCACGTTGGGTTTTCGCCAACCAGGCAGACATTGCTTGCACCAAGCGGGAAGCGCCGTGAGGTATTGGGCGAGGCGCATGGAGGGTGAGCTGCATCCTGCTAAGAACCGCCTGTGAGGCGGATTCGCATCTGGATGACAGCCTCCAATGAATTGATTTCACTTCTGGTGTGGCCACTTCCAGAGACAGCAATGGGTATTGCTATGTACCTGCCTCGTGGGTGCCTGACCAATGACGCGTGCTACGGTAGAGGTAGCACTTTTTGGCTGAATCGTTTTCTGAACGATCGGGCTCCTTAACCCAAATTCGTCGGAATTTCATTTTTGTGTGACGAATAATGTTTCAGAGTATACTTCGGTCATGAGATTTCTCATAAGGCAGCATATTTATTTTCCTCCAAAATCATTTTTTCGGTGAGTTATGACGCTCCTTAAGTGAGGAGCTCAGAAAAAACATGGTGCACCTCTATCGTAGCATGCGTCCCATATACATACACACTACGTGATACGATAATTCCCCTTGTGCGGAGTTGAGGCTCTCAACCCCGCACAAATGATGTAAGACCGCTAGCCTTGGTGACCACAAAAAAAAAACGGTACCCTGGTTGTCAAGCTCTCGCAGTAAGAGGCGTTTTTTACAGCGTCGTGGCCAACCGACGCCAACCTAGTTTATATATATAACATATACGTATACATATTGATGGGGGGGGTTATTATAGAGGTGAAAGAGGATACGTGCGACACGTGCTGAAAAACATCCGAATAGCAAGCAAAATCGAAACCAACAACTCCAGCACCAGCCACAACCCAGAGTAAAACAAACCAGGCCGGGGTGTGAGACGGGGTTGGAGAAAGAGCAAATAATATTCCAAGTAGGCTTACACTTTTCAGCAAAAACAAAACAAAACAACATACACTACAAAATGAAAATCCGAGCAACACAGCAAAAAAAGAACTAAGTAGGTCGACGCGAACATGCACGGGTGTGGATGGGAAACCCTGAAACGTGGTGCCTAGGGGGGGGAAGCGGGGACGGTGGAGTTCTACTTACCCCGAGGAGGTGAGATTAGCTTTGTGCTGTCGAAGCAGGCGGTCCAGATCCGTCTCTCCGAGCTCCAGCACGATCGAGATAACTCCCTTGTTTCTGTCCACCTGGACAGATAAAACCACAAGCCCAATCAAAACGAAAGATTAGGAGAATCAACGCCGTTCATCAACGTAGCGGGTGTGTGTGTGATTCAATACGGGAATGAATAATATGTCTCATAAAAGTTACACCTCAAAAAGGCAGACGCCCAGCCGACTACGGCGCACGTCTCCCCCTCTTCCTCTGTATCATCCCATTGTTCTCTCTGCCTCTTTCTGTCTATCGGTCTGCCTCCCTGTTTGCCTAGCTTCCTCGCCTCGTCTCGTCCCTCTCTGTCTCGTCATTTCCCTCTCCCGTGCCTATCGGTTTTCCTTCTTCCTGTTGCTCCCTTCTCTTCTCTTTCTTCCTGTCCCGTCTCTCCTGTTCTCACCACAGTAGTACGGGGGACCATATTAAATAGAACCTACGGTGTACACTAAAGTCTATATATATTTCCTATTTTTACTAACAATATGCGGTCCTATTTACTATGGCCGCCCCTAATAGTACCAAACCCAACCGAACTATGCCACACTCTCGAGCCTTTCCTTACACCAACATCCAGCGCCCTCGCAGAAGTCGACGACGAAGCGGTTGCCTCGACGCCAAAAACAAAAAAACAAAACAAACCAGCAAAAACAACTATAATCCCGATCAAAACCAAACCATCGACGCAAACCAGCAGTCCCAGCAGTAACTACTTACTGTCCACAAAACAAAACTCCCCCAATCGACGGTCAAAACGCCGACGTACGCGCGCGATGTTAACCTCGCAGTGACGCCGAAATACACCCGAAACAATTACAACGTTTGGTATTTTCAATCGTCTGGTATGTACGAGCAGCATGCGCTCAGCAGTACAGGCAGATCATCTTCCGGCGGCCGTGGCGTACGACTCCTTGCAGCGTTGTAACTCGGACGCCAACGTATATGCATGCGATACATACCAAAATATCTTCTTCGTATTCGTATGTACGAGCCCCCTGTACGTATATAGAAGTTGCCACCACCCCCCTCGCGGCCCATGCCCCATGCACTAACAAAAATCATGAAAGCGGGTACACAGTACCGGCCCTTTCACAAGAAACCTGAAATCGGGTGCTCAGGCTGACTTTCTTATTCTGCGCGCGCGCGAAAACACACTTCGCTATGCTGCGCTTTCTTATCTTGGTCCCCGAAAAGACCTGTTCCCTAGTAATGCACAGTGAGTGATGGCGGGGGCCCAGGCCAGCCACAGGAAGGGGTCACCTCTTTAAAGCTTATGCACTGACTAGGCTGAGAGCTTTCTTAATTTTTTCAACTGTTAAAGGCTGACTTTCTTGTGAGTTGCTTTCTTATCAGCGGGCCGGTACTGTAATATATAATATGATCTGATCTGTCCGATGGTGTGGTACTTTCAGGTCTACCCACCCACCCACCTCAGCGTTCTCCAAGTCGATGATGAAGCGGTTGCCTTGAAGTCTCTTCAACAAAGCGATCTCGTTGGAGTAGCTGTCGATGAGCGATTTCCCTTGCTCTCCCTGGTCGTCCACCTTAACCACTTTCAGGGCCAGCATCTACATGCGCATACATACATATAGATACAGGGGTTTCGTATAGAATAGGAGGCAATGTAAAAACGCGAAGAAGCGGGGGGGGGGTATACTCATGTCATTTATGTCCGTAGTCACATGACCATAGACCCTCGCATCCCTAGAATGCAGGGACGGAGCGTATCAGGCTCTCACGGGGGCAGGGTGTACTCATTAGCCGCATGCCATGCATGGCCGTAGTCGTATTACAATAGACCGTCGCATCCCTACAATGCCGGGACGGAGAGCACGTCGGGTTTTCACCGACCAGGCAGGCGCTGCTCGCACCAAGCGCGAATCTCCGTCAGGTGTTGGGCGAGTCGCACGAAGGGTGAGCTACATCCGACTAGGCACCGCTTGCGAGGCAGACATTCTTGCATTGGACGACAACGTCGAAAAAACTGATTTGTTTTCTGGTGGTACGGGGAGGGGGGTGAAACTAGACCGTGCCCTTGACAACTATATTTCCTTCGTGTTACAGTTCCGGTACTGAATCGTATTTCCTTATTTCAGCAGGTCGGGCTACTTCTTGCCGCCGATGGTACAATCATGGAACAATCATGCAACAATCATCATTTTTTTCCCAACGAAACCAAAAAAGGGTTACAACCGAGCTCCGAACGCGACGAACCAGGACCAAAAAGAACCCGAACTGAAACTGAACTGGAACTGAACCGAACTGGAAACGGTACGGAATCGGACCCAAATTAAAACTGAACCGAACAGGAACCGAACTGGAACCGAGCCAGAACTGAACCGGAACCGAACCGGAACCGAACAGGAACCGAACCGGAACCGAACCGGAACCGAACCGGAAACGAACCGGAAACAAACTGGAACCGAACCGGAACCAAACCGGAAACGACACCGAACCATAATCAGTCCAGAACCGCACGGAAACCGGGTACAACCAAAACAAAACCGGGGCGGTTTATTGAGGCGCGATTCCCTACGTACTCCAGTAGGCTGGACTGGTGCGTAACTCCGACGTAGCCATAATTATGAAGTGTCGTCGATTTTGTCCGTCTTGAGTAACAAAAAGGGCGAATCTTATACTAGTGCCTGTACGTACAAACATGCGAAGCATACACGTACCTAAGTACATATACACACATATAAACGAAGTACATATATATTTATATATGTATATCTGAGTACAATTCCAAGTTATTTGTACCGAAAACGGGAGAGCAGTGCTACAGGGGCTAACCGAACCGAATACGAACCGAATCGAAACGGAAGCCAAACATGACCCGAACCAAAACCGAACTCGGAACCCATACCGGTAGGAGCTAGCGCCGAAAAAAAGAGAGGAAGAAAGAAAGAACGCACACTAAGAGGAGTGTGGCAAAGGAGATTGCAGACCACAGTCGAACCAAAATTGAACCAAAACCAAAAACTACAAACCAATTTCAAAACCGAGAGCCCCAGCTACACTCCAAACAGCACCCCTGAACGAAACCAACACCATAGCTCAAAACCGAATTCAAAATCGAGCCCAAACCACACCAAAAACAGCACCCCAAAAAACCGAACCAACACCACACTCAAAACCACACTAAAAAAAGCGGAACCCCAAAACCGAACAAAAGCTCAAACTCTCACTCAAACTAAAAAAAACGAGCCCAAACCAAAATTAGACTCCCCAAAACCGAATCAAAACCAAACACGAGAATGAGCTCGAACCGAAACTCAAAACCAAACTCACAACCAAACTCACAAAGCGGAACCCCAAAACCGAACAAAAGATTAAACAAAAAAAAACGAGCCCAAAACAAAACAAACTCCCCAAAACCGAATCAAAACCAAACACAAAGCCAATCTCAAAACCAAACTCAAAACCGAAGCGGCACTCCAAAAACAAATTTCACAGCTGACCTGGCCGTCCGGACCGACGACGCGAAACACCTCGCTGCTACCGCCGCGCCCAATCTTAGCCGTCTTGAGGTACCGAGTTCCGTTCACCATTACCTCGGACCAGGCGGAACTAGGACCGTGGGCAAAGGATACCCCCTAAGGAGTTGCACAAAGACAGGCGTGCCGTAAGCAGACAGGGGTGGTTGCGGGGGGGGGGGGGGGGGGCCGAGGGGCGGGGAGGGGGGGGGGGGGGGGGGGGGGGGTGCACTGACGGGACCAAAGAAGGAGCACGCGGGGAAGAAACGGGGGTGGGGGAAAACAAGTTGAGGGGGCGGGGGGGAGCGGGGGTGAGGAGGAGGGGCATGGGTTGGAGAAGGGGTGGCTGTTTGCTGCTGTGGGTGGTCCAATAGATCAAACCGTGTCATTCGCTGGACGGAAAAGGAAGCCCGAAAATGGTTCAAGGTCGTGATTTGCTGCAAGTAAAAATCTGCATCGGTTAGCAAAACAAAACGTCCATGGTTGAAAGTCGTGTCTGCTGGTAAAAAAGCACCAAACGCTCGCAATTTGAAATTTCGCTTCAAAAGGCCATGGTCTGCGGGGCGTATTCCAGCCGGTACCACACAAAAGCTTAGCGGCAAGCACCTGAACGATTTGTGAACGCACTGCATGTACAGCAGTAGGAGGATACCGAGAAAAACAAGCTACGTATGATATAGCCCGGCACACCCGCAAAATCGAACGCGAAGGCAACCAACCAAAACCGGAGAAAGCGATAAAAAAACACTACGTACACGCTTCCTCTCCCCCTCTCCCCCTCTCCCGCCACCCATCCACCTCCCTTGCGCGTCCAACAATCTGGATCCCAAACCACAAAAACACGAAAGTGATACGGACCCGGTACCGGTATACTCTATAAATAGTGGTCGATATCGGGCGATAATCGAGTTTGATGCCTGGTACAAGATATATCAAAAAGGGAAGAAGAAATATCGATTCAAGTTCGATACCTGACTGCACATATACGAAAACAAAGGTATGTATCAGCCCTAAAAAATACGGGGACGTCAGGGAAACAAAGGGAAAATCGTGTTCCATACGACACTTCAAAAGATTAAAAAAATCGATCGATCGAATGTTCGATATAGAAAAACGGAAAAAAAAAATAGTTAGACCATCAAACGTTTTTGACACGACACCAAACACTGATGTATGCATGCACATGCGCACTACACACGCTGAATAAGCCACCCACCTTCAAAGGCTTGGCGATGCTGCCGAATCCACCGGTGCTGATGGTGCCCCCACCCAGCAGCCCGCTCCCACTGCTCCCCCCTCCGCTCCCCCGACTGCCGCCGACCCTGCTGTTGCTGCTGCCGTTGCTCATATGGCTTCCGCCCCCATGGCTACCGTTGCCGCTATGGCTACCGTTACCTGCACGGCTGCCGCGGCTATGGCCTGCGCTGCCATGGCTTCCACTGCTGCCGCTGCTGCAGCTACCCTGGTCGCTAGTATCCGTTACCTCCGAGCCCACGGGAGACATGTCATCATCCCTCCGCCCTCCGCCCGCCACAACCGCCGCCGCCGCCGCTGCCGTCCCCGACGGGTAAGCACCTGTCCCCGGAATCTTCACCGACAAACGGCCGCTCGGGACTGTGGAAACCCCACGGCCCATCGCATCAGCAGACCCCGCTGCGGCTCTAACTGCCCCCGCTGTCGCTCTTACCACCGGCGCCGGCGCTTCCATCGCCGAAACGTCCAGCGCCGATCCACGGTCAACAACCCCTCGAACGCGCCCCCCGCCCCGGATGCTACTACTGCTACAGCGGAAGCTTCTTATTCCGGGAAAGGCAAGGGGAAGGCTATCCAGGATGCCCCCACCCCCACCGCCTCCACCGCTTCCCTTGCTACCGCGTCGGCGCCCAGCCGAGACCTCAGCAGCGGCACGATAAAGCGCGCCGCTAGTTCCGGCGCCGAGGGTCAAGCTCATGTCCGCCTCCGGCTCTTCCGCCACGCTCTGCATCCCCAAAGCTGGGAGTACTGGCCCTTCCCTGCCCCCACGCTCCCTCGCCCGTCCTCCACCCTCACCACCACCACCGCCGCCGCTAACAAGCGCGGCAGTCGACCCCGGCCCCCTCCTGCGTGATGCCTCCTCCACGGGTACCGTCATTGCTGGGGTTGTCGGTGCTGCCAGCGCTGACAGATCAAGGCCACCGCCGCCGCCGTTGCGAGGGAAGGAAGTAAGCGGGGCTACTATCACGGGGGTTGCTGGCGCGGCTGCCCCCGCTCTCGAGGCCAAGCCTTCCCGGGGCAAGCTGTCCGCGCTCCTCCTTCCGACGGTGCCCCCCGCCTGACCAAAATCGTCGCAACGATTCGGTAGTGCGGTTTGATAACGGCGAGGGGGAAGGGTGGGGGGCGAGGGTTTCCTATTATGAGGCGTAGTCGCACGAAGGTCAAGGCGAAGGTTGAGGCTGATGCTACAAGGCCGGGGGTAAGGAGAATGTCGCGCAAAGACGGAGGTTAACGATAAGGCTCATGATTCAGCCCAAGACTAAGGCGAATGTTGGGGGCACGATCACCACCACCATCACCACCAATAGCAAAAGCTAAAAACAGGGGTGAACTTCGAAAAAGAAAGACACTCCCGTTGACCCTCGATTTGTTCCCGGGGAGTTGATTGCTACCTGGTATCCATCATCGGAAACATTATTGACACTTCTATTGCAGACGAGCGGACGCAAACCTTTCACAAATGGTTGAGTAGTTCGTGTTACGCTGCCGGTTACTGTAATCACATACCAGGTGCCTGGTATGTCGTTCGCGACCAAAACGGGCGGCCTGCAGCGTGAAATCTACCGTACGGGCTTCGATTTTCCTGTCGGTTTTTCTTCATGCAGGCGGAGGGTGTGCGCCCAGCAATCAACGCTAACGCTCGAGGTAACGCCAACGCTATTACGCGAACGCCACAACGCTAATTAACGCTGTCTAACGCTGTCTAACGCCAACTAACTCTAACTAACTCTAACTAACGCCAACGAACGCTAACGAACGATAATTAACGCTGAATAACGTTAACTAACGTTAACTAACGCTAAATAACGCTAACTAACGCTAACTAACGCTAACTAACGCTAACTAACGCTAACTAACGCTAACTAACGCTAACTAACGCTAACTAACGCTAACTAACGCTAAC